>WAAE01007850.1:0-133461 GCA_013400495.1 Nicator chloris
CAGTACCTGACTCCAGTCCCCAGCAAACTGTTCCATCTTGCATCCGGGGTTGTCTTGGAGGGTACCTTTGCTTCGTGGGGAGAACAATCTGCTCACAGGACCAAGGACACTTGAGGACCTGACACTCTTCACCAACACAGATCTCATAATTTTGTGGTGATATGGGCTCTGCCATAGCATGGAGCACCTTATTGGGTCCAACCATGCTGCAATGGGGGACGGTGTTCGGTCACACCGGGCTGCAATGCCTGACCATGTCTAATGGATACCTTTTAATGAGGGCCTCCAATGTCCCACTTCAAATGCAACTACCTGGTAATTTTTTTTCCCTAGACAGGCAGAACACAAGGTGAGGACAAGAGTGAAAGCAGGCATTTTGAACTTTAAAAAAATTACTTTTATTTTAGGAACTAATAAAATTATGATATTTTCACATAATTATCTCACATAAAGGTTACATAAAACAAAATGTCGACAAGTTACAGTCACTCTCATGAAAAGACACAGATATTGAACTACGCCAATCTTATTGCATATTTATTCAACTACTGTAAAAATAAAAAGTGTTGCAGTCAACCATTTAACTTAGAATAAAATCACAAATTTCAGTATTGACACAAAAAAAAAAAAGGGAAAACCCCCTTCAAATGGCCCCTCCTTTTTGACCCATNACCCCCCCAAAACACCCCACCCCAAAAAACAAACCCCTTCAAATGGCCCCTCCTTTTTGACCCATGCCTTAGCACCCCTGGTCCCCAGCCCACCTCCCTTTTTGCTACCCAAAACAAAACACAAAATAAAATCCCCAAAATAATGTTCGACGTCTTTGGCAAATTGGCACTGCTGTAATTACATTCAAATATTATAACACACAAAAGCAACACACAGCACTAAGGAAAAAACACCAAGATTTCAAGTTTGTTCTTTTCCTACTAGAAAAAAAGAATACAAAACATACACATTTTAAGAAGCATTTTTTCATCTGTTTTGCAACAGATTTTATCCCCTACTTTCAAAGGCAATTCAACAGTTATTTTTAGGATTTTTTTTTTTTGTAAGTTTTTTTTTTGTTTGTTTGTATGTACTTTTCAAGGTGAGGAGGCTTTTCTTTTTCTCCCTCTCTTTCTTTTTCCTCTCTTTTTAAATAAGTAAGGTTCAATGCAGGCATTGCAGACTTTGGTGGATACAATAGATATATATTTCTTTGATGCCAGAAGTCCCTAATACATAGTAGTTTGTCTGTAAGAAAAAAAGTTTGTTCTTTTTTTTTCTTGGAAAGGAATTCCATATGCAATGAAATGAGTTCCTGTAATTTCGGAATGTACAAAGGCCACTACACAAAGTGAAAAACCAGGACAAGATTTTTTCCTACAGGAGGCTGAGCAAAGGGAAAGGCAGGTCTGAATGCCCACCAGCCATTTTTCCCGCCTCATTTAGACAAGGCAGAGCCAGAAACCTTAGACACAGGGGTCTGGCTGAGTGGTGTCTGGAGCTGATGCAGGACTAGGATCCACCTCTCCACAACCCCTGCAAGCTTCTGAGATACTCAAGTGTGCCTACACATACAGATGTGTAGACAGCAATCCCTACATGCATGCCTGCCCACCTGGCAATGCTGCAGCTGTGTCCATCTCAGTCCTTTCAGTCTGGCTCACCCCCTGGAGCTCCTGCATTCTGTGAGCCTTTCACAGCACTAGTGAGTGAGGCCACTGCTGGAGCTGACACCTATGCCAGCTGTGATGCCGAGGTGAGCAATCCAGGCACCATTTTGACATGCTTTTAACTCAGCATTTGCATGTCAAGTCTCATTAGCTCAACCAGAAAAAGAACACTAACTGGTTTTGATCCTTTCAGATCCTTTTGTTTGTCATACTGTGGTAACATGTACCTGTGACAAGAGCAGGTCTGAGGAACTACAGGGCTTCCTAGCTGGCATTCCCAGCCTTGTGTCACTACTGAGCACTCTGCCTCCAGAGCAGAGCAGCAGTTGACTGCAGCTCGGAATGTGTGCCCAGTGCCTCTGTCAGTGCAGGCTGTCTGACCCGGCTCTGCCTAACAACACCCATATGTGACCATCATTTGCACGCCTAGCGAGACTTCAGGACACGTTAGCCAAGAGCTGTTGGTCCACTAACATTTCATCAATGAATCCAGAAGAAAAACAAGTTTTTTCCAGAGTTTGCTGGGACAGAGTCATGGGGTGGGTCAGCCTAGTGCTGTGCTACCTCTTGGACCTCATGCTTCCCAGTGGCACATGCATGCGGAAAAGAGCATGGTACCGGGAAGGACACTTGGTCAGAGCCATGTTGCAGCCAGTGACAGCTACACAAGTTGACTCTGCTACAGGCCACAGCCCTTGAAGCTATCGGTACCCGTGTCTGGAAATAAGCAAGACCATAACATGGCTTTCTCTCTCCTCCATACTGAAGGATGTGTAAAATACATAAATTAAAGAAAAAGAAAACCAGGAATATAACCCCATTAGCTAAGATCAGCATGGCAAAGCATTTATCAACACCTGGTAGCTGCTAAGACCGGGTATAGTGAGGTCATCACACCTCTCTCACTCACGATGCTGCTGCCTCCCACTGCGCTGCCCTCACGCTACAGCACCAGAAGGACTTGGTCACAGGGAGTCAAGGAGGGGTGACAGATTGTGAGTTCCATGTACCCTAGTGCTGTTTCTTTCCTCACCATCTCTTTCCCAAGTGCCTCATGCATTGCTGTTGTCCTAACACATGCCAGTCCAATCAGAGAACTTCTCAGACATCTTGGAATGAACAGTCGCTCTCTGGCCCCATGATGCCAGAGCGCCAAGTGTTTTTCTAATTCAACAGTGGTCAAAGAAAACTTTTGATCTGTTGAGTCAGAGACAGTCCTGAGACATCCAGAGCTCTGCAATCAGTAGAGCTGCCTAACAATGATAACTGAACCTTCAGACACAAATGATAAACAAACTCAATGTTCACAACATTTTGTGTCTTCTTTATGGTCACAGTCTGACAGTATTTAACTGAAGGTTTCTTCAACAAGTTAGTCATGCAATCCTGGCTTCAGTCTCCACTGATTTAGTCTTACAGCAGCATTGTCCCTCTCCACCTCTCAGATTTAATTTCTTAGCCTGTGTCAGCAATGTATTTGATAAAATTATTGCTGGAGCATCAAGTACTGGAAAACTCTCCATGTAACCAAGTGTATTACAGAGTTCAGTGCTGAAACTGCCTGAAGGCACTTTGTGGGGTTGATTTCTGCAAAGGTTTGGTAACGACTCACTGCTCTGCAGGGCATCCCATCTGAGTAAAGGATTAGCACAGCACCCCAAACCCTGGCACCAGGCTGGCTTGCTCCCCTCTTTGCAGCCCCTAAGGGTAATTTGCTTCTCATCTCCACCTCACCCAGTAAGCCCTCCCCCATGAAATAGTGAGGCCACAGAGGATAGATGGAGGCAGGCAATCGTCCGTCATCCCCAGATGATCACCTTCTACCAATAGTGCCTTCCAAAGATGCTCCCCAAGGAGGAGGATTCCCTCAATGAAGACTATGGACAGAAAGTCTTCCTGAGGAAAGCAGTTTGAAAATCTCAGGTGAAATATTCCCAAAACCAGAAAGTACTGTCAAGAGGTGCCTTTTCCAGCAGCATGGGATGAATACTCCATGATCTAACTTGTACTGGCTGTTTGTAACAGCAAGATGTCCTAGCAGATGTGAATGAGCCATGGCTGCCATGTTTTGGGAGACGGGTCAGGCACAAGACCCTGCTTCACATGTGCAAGGGTGGGAGTTTTGGGTTTCCCCTCAGGAGCTGCCTGTGCATCCACACAGTCCCTGGGATGGAGCCCACCACCATGCCTGGCAGGCCAAGGGCTGCCCTGATGAAAGCCTTGAGGCCAGTCAGGCCTGAGCACTTTGGATGAATTCAGCCAGTGGCATACACACATCCATCTTTTGGAGGAAACACACCTGTCAGTGTCCAGGTCCCCAGCCCAACTACAAGCACTTCTGGCATGGCTGTGGTAATATCTGCTGAAATCTCATGTTTGGTCTTCTCAACATTATCTGAATTAATATATGTCACACAATCCATGCTGCTGAAGAAACAAGTAATGGAGGAGAGTAGGTAGACTGGATGAAGGACCCACGTGCCAATGAGCTGCAGATCCCTCACTGGGCACACAAACTTGTTTTAGCCCAGCCTGATGGTGCCCCAACAGCTGTAACTCAGCACACCTCTGCTCCAGATACATCACCAGCACCAGTGATCAAACCGTTGTATCTTATCTCTTCAGCAAAGGTATTGGACAGACACATCCCTTCCTGGGCTCACAGAGAAGATGCATGTGCTCAGAGTGGAGACAATGCACACCCCTTGGCCAGGCTCTTGCACATAGTCCAGGGACAGAAATGCCCTTTCCAGTATTGTCCAAGGAGTGCGAGCAATCATGGGGTATGAAGATAGGAATGAACCCAAAGCAGGGCTTCAGAAGTTTCCTTGTGTAAATTTTCCTTACTGTTATTTGTCTTTTGCTAAAAACAGGTGTGTATCTGTAATTAACTGCTGAAAGATTAAAAGTGGCACTCATCTCACTGATAAGTTTGTCAGAAAACTTATTTCTGGATTAGTTTAAAAGACTTTGGCTAAAATCCCTGATGGGGTCTGTGAACATCATGCAGAAATGTCACTGAGCTGGTGGGACCTGGATGACTCCATGGCTGCTGAGGTTTGAAACACATCTGTCCTGGTAACTTGGAAGTGATGGCTGCATTTCTATACCATGAGAAGATGCCACTGGAGTGGGAGAGGGAATTTCTAGCAGATCAGTGCCCACTACAGATACCAGATAGGCAGCACAAATGATGAGGTGGGAAGGGAGGAGAGAGAATAGTGTTAACTCAGGTGCTGCCAGAGAAATGTTTGTACAGCTGGAACCTGGTGAATACCTGCTTGAATGTTCCTCCACAGGAGTGCCTTTCAAGTTTGACACCAACAACCTTTCTTCTGCAGGCAAGCACCAACAGGACCCCTCAGCAGAGCCCAGGCAGCTCTGGGTGGATTGGGTCGGGAGTAAGGTGGCTACAGCCAGGTCTTCATCTCAACAGGATCAGGGAGCTTCTCCACTGCCCTCAGGAGGGAAGGGATGGGGTCATGCCCATCATCCTTATGTGGCTGAGGTTGTCTGTGCCTTGGTCTAGGGTAGGGGGAGGGTACAGGGAGAGATCAGCAGTTGTCTTGGCTCCATGGAGAGGCAGTGATTCGTGTAGCTGCTTAGTGGTCGCTTATAGCTGCTCTCCTCTCTTAACTTAGCCCCCCACAAGGTGCACATTGAAACGTGTGACTATTAGTGCTTCCTATTCAAGTAGGAGGGAAGAAACATGGAATTAGCAGGGCAAAATTCCCCTCAGGCATGTCTGGACTACAGTGCTGGGATCTGCAATGCCTTCACAGAAATGTACAGACACCCTGTAACAAGTACTTTCCCCTTCAGCTTGGCTTGGAAAGTGAGTGCAGCTGCCCTCATGCCTGGTACACCCCACTCAATACATGTACTTGACAAAAATCATAACCACAGTATTTCTCTGCCTTCCTCTCAGGGTTTTCATGACTGGGATTTAGCACACAATCTATAGAGATAAACGTAAAGTGTCAGCTGTTATTTAGGAATTCCTTCCTGGATGCTGCTTAACTTGAAACCAGTGAATTTGTTCCAGTATTTAGTATGATGACAAATCAACATAAATGAATATTAAGCAGTAAAGTATCACAAAATTGCCTATGTCTTTCAGTTGCCCATGTGTTTGATATCAGCATATAGCATGATCACACACAACTGTCAAATAGGATGCTCTATATAGAAACAACATCAGCCCAAAATACAGCCACAATGAGTGTTGACCTGGTTCAAAGTTGCTTAAAGCTTACGGAGTTCTTTGAATCAGTGCACCGGTTTCAAAACACACTTTTGGATGTGTTTTGAGTTCATACTTGTACAATGTTGCTGTTTATGCTTAAACTACTCTTACAGTAATACAAACAAGCAGATATTTACAGTGGTGTGCTTGCGTAAAATTGAGCAGACTGATTTTTTGTTTGCCACACAAAAAAAAAAAAAAAAAANAAGAAAAGAAAATTGCCTTGAGTCTCACAGCCTGTTTCAGTGTGCGGCAAGAGGGAGCTGCCCCAAGAGGAGCTGCTCACATCTCTTCCTTATCCCCAGATACAGCCATGGCACCCACAGGCGATTAAAGCAGTGGCCAGCCGGCTGCAAGAACATGAAGCTACCACACATTTTTGACCACACAGAGCTTCAGGAGTACCACTTCCTCCTGTTTCCCTGTGTGATTCAGGACCCAACCAGATTTAAGAATACAATAATCAGTTCAACAAGCTTAAAGAGCAAAATTTCAATTATCATGTTCCTACTAGGTACTTTCTCCTTCCCTTTTGGAGTGGCTGGCATGGTGGCAGCAAGATGACTCGTCACGGTTGTCCCAGACGTGCGTGCTGTCAGTGCCAATGCCCTGAGCTCTGGTGTCAGTGGCGGTCATAGGCAGCAGCAGCGGCTGGTGCGGCTGCTCCACGGGCTGTGGTGCTGTAGTAGTAGGGGGAGCCTGTGAGAGATGAGACCACTGTGAGGAAGACAAAGGTGGAAAGGTGCCAGCTTGCAGTGTTCTGACAGTGGGTGTCAGAGAGCTCTCCAGCCAAAGCTTCAATGAAGGCTGGGTAAATAGAAAGAAAATTGCATTCATGCATTCCACATGAGAAGGAGGTTACCACTGCTTTGCATCGCTGATTGCTGTTTGATACCTTCTTCCAATCCTTCACTCAAAACACCAACTTCATCTACTTCATCAAAAAAATTTAATTACTTTTCAGCACAGAAAGTCAAGATATTCCAGCCCCAACACACTACCATACTCTGACTTCTTTGATTTTTCCCCCTCCTTTTAAAAGGAGGAGGTTGAACTCAAAAGCATTCGAAGTATTTAAATGAAAGCACTTGTTTACCAAGAAAAGGCCTGAAAATTATTGGTAAAAATTCTCTGTCCTGCAGGGCTAAGCACTGGTAGATAGGGTGATTACCCAAGGATCACTAGGAACCTGGACATTTGTTTGAATGAGGAAGAGTCTTTGGTATCCAGAGGGTGTCCAGCCAGCACCAGTTTTAAGAAACCTTCCAAGCACACCTGCAATGAAACCAACTCCAATCCATCCTAAGAAGGGAGTTTCTCTCTTCAAGGTGCTACCAGTTTGGTCTGCAAGTCAACAGTTTCACATGTGTGGAATGTAAGGCACATCACAGTGTGGAAGAACGCCCCCTGCAAGGACTCATACTCAGCCACTGAGTATGCATCTGAGATCATCAGGGAGGTTTGGATGAGCAACAGTGAGCTGATGCGAGTTATAGCTATGGAGTAGTCAGGGCTTTAGGGTTTGTTTTCATGAGTGGCCCTGTCTGAGAGCTGCCTTCCATCCTAAGCCCCCTGACTTCAACACACATGGGACAGCAGTCTATAAGACATTGTCAACTGTCTTCAGAGCCCTGCATGTGACTTTCCACAGAGGCAGTGACTTCTGCTGCTTCAGTGACACAGAGGAGCTGGCCCCACCAGGAGAAGGTGAGGCCACCAGAGCTCAGTGGGGACTGCGGACCCCTTAGGAAAGCATCAGTGGCAGTGAAGCCGAAGGTGCATTTTTTGGTTGTTCACTTCCCATCCCAGATTCTAGCAAACACTGCTCCTGTAGGTCCAACGGTTGTCCAGCCCTTGGGCATAACTTGAGTGTGACAATGCCCCAATTGTTCTACCACCATAGCCCTGCACACCCTCTGCCGCTGGAAGGAGAACCCAGCTGGCATGCCTGGTGCTGTTGGTAACATGCTCTGCGCTGAGACAAAAGCCTTTCCCCCTGGGAGGCTGGAGAACCTCCTGACATCTCCTCTTATTGTACAGCCTCCAGATGAATGCTTTGCTGTTCACTCCAAAATGACCTGAGTGATTACTTGAGGGCTCCTGGTTGAAAAGCCCAGGCACAGAGTAAGAATCACACAGCCAGACTCTTAAGAGGAAGCTCAGGGAAAATCGCTGTTAACCATTGGCAAAATGCAGGGCTGTCTCACTGCTGTGGGTCCAACAGGATCAATCTGACAGGCAAGCCCAGCTGTTCCTTCTAGGCTGCTTTTGTCCAGAGTGCCACATTAGGAGATCAGCTCAGGCTGGATCACAAGCCTTCAGCTTTTCATTTCCAAGGGAGCACAAGCTGATGCATCCAAAAAACAAAGCACAGGCAGCATTTGCTCTTGCCCAGTATGTGCAATACACTGCTCAGCACAGTCAGTCAGAGAAGAAAACTTCATCATGATCAGTGTCCTACCACAGCATGTGGTATTTTGCGTAACCCTGAGAAGTCAGAAATGGAGGACTTTGGCTACTGGAATGTGTTTCCTGCACAGTGCTGTGGCAAAACAGGAGCTAGTATGCAGTGTGTAGGTCTGTGTTGTCCTCAGTTGCATCCTTAGTGACCCAGACATCCAAAATCAGACAAACGCACTGCAAAGGGCTGGGTTTAAAAAAAGTAAAGCAACCTTCAGGAGTGTGGTCCTAGTTAAGTAGAAAGATAGTTTTATTGTACACAAGAATAATTCAAGAGAGTCCGTGAAATCACTGGCCAGGATAAACACTTGTAAAAATGTCTGTATACAAACTTCTAGGCAGCAGCCAATCCAACCTAGGTTTATTTACTAGAAGTTAAAAAATTTTAAGCCATAGCCAATGGTGTTAAAACAGATCCCTTCAGCAGGTCATTGTTCCATTTCTGTTTGCACAAGTGTAGTCTTGTGTTATCTGCTGAGGGCACCACAACTGCTATCCTGGGCTGGACAGATAGTCTTCTTCCAGGTAACTGACATCAGGTTAAGGAGCCCCAGCCTCAGGAACTATATTTCCTGGAGAATACTGGAAAGCTTCACAAGGACAGTGAAAACCATTCTCATGGGTAGCCTAAAATTAAATGCTGTATACTTTGTATCCCAGCCAAAATCAAGCTATTGAAAGCACAGAAACCTTGCCTGGTCAAATTGGTCAACCCTTGAATGAGCAAAGGCGTAAGTTAACAGCTCATCAGATTTTGGAATGTGCATGCCATGTCTAGCTGGGGTTTTGGGGATGTTCTTTGGGGGCTGCCCTCTTGGGGTTACCCAATTTGCTGGCCCACATCCCCTCATGGCCAATCCAGCTGCACAGATGTCCCCGGGGATAATGGCAGGCAATACCTCGAGGTAGAACAGCTTACAGACCACTGAAGAGCTGTATGGAACTGCTGTCCTCACCCATCACAGCACCAGGAGGTCAATGTGAAGCAGGCAGTGGTGGTGGCCAGCAGAGATCCCAGTCCCCACAGGCACCACACTAGCACTAGCCATGGCAGCTCAGCTCAGGCAGAGGGGTGAAAAACACACAGGAGGGATCCAGCAGCACCAAAAAATTTCACCCTGACTCAGGAGCAGTGTGTGGGTCCCACCAGAGCTGGATGCAGTGGTTTCTGAGGTTTTGGGGTAAATGGGGTCTTTTGGGGCTCAGAGCCTTTGTTTTCCCACTCTGTCTTCCTCCACAGCTGTTCTGACTTAATGCAGCTACAAAAAGCCCAATATTTCTCCTTCTCCCATGCATTCCAAAGGTCTTACATTTCTCTTAAGTTAGATTTTTTCAGTTTGCCTTTCAGCTGTGCAATCAAAGAAGCTTGTATTTAAAGTGAAAAATGAAACCACTCACTCTTCCTGTCACCATGCCCCCATCCAGAACAGACTAGTTCATCCTTCTGTCATTTTTCCTTTCTAATTCATACTATCATCAATTTATTTCTTGACACAGTCATTTCTAGTGTCTACTTGTTCTCTAATCTTTCCACAGAATCCCACAGAGGAACTGAATCTAATCCTAATTGAGAGGCTTCAAGCCCTGCTCTTGCATGATGCCTTGCCAGCACTGGCAGACATGGCACTGAAATGGTGCAGCCAGATCCTCCCAACCAGAGCACAGGGACCACATTTGCATGTGAGCAGGGACACTGCATCAAACAGAACCCACAGTGAGCAGGACTGAGCCAAATCCTACAAGCCAGCACAAAACTGAATTGTTTTTCTTCATTAGACAATGTTGCTGTTATCTGTCCTTAGCATGCACATGTTGAGCTGATCCTATGCTGGTGTGCACCAGTATGTGCCAACAGTAACAGCCTCAGCCCTAGACATGCACGTTTGCCTCCCATGCACTCCTGCGTCTTCCTCCATGTGCATCCCTGCACTGTACTGCTTGCAGGTCATTTGCAGGACAAGGTGGGAGAAAAAGAAAGGAAAAAGATGTTCCTTCCCTCAACTTTTTGTCTGGCTTTGAGATGGAGACACCTACTTCAGCCACTAAGCCACATCCCAGAAGTGGCCAGGGTTTATGTCCTCTTGCCAGCACATTCCTCCAGGAATTTGGGGTCTGTCCTCACTCTTGCTGTGGTTGACATGGGACTGAGTCATCCCCCACAGCAAAGTCGATCATGTCTCTGACACCAAGAGGGGTGTGGGTGACACCAGGGCTGATGCAAGATGCAAGAGCATGAAGATGCTGCAAAGCTGCAGCAGATAACTGACTTCCTTTGCCCCTGCTTCTGTTCACCATTCTGGAGGACCATGGCTTGATCGTCTGCTCTTCTCCAGGAGCCATGGGGCACAGCATTTGGGACTGCCCCAGAGAGAAGGGAGCACAGTCCCCCATCTGCTCTGGTTTCACAACAGCTGGGGCAGAAGAGGCTTGATGTCTGGTGCAGAGAAGTGAGAAGCACCAAAGCAAGGGCAGAGCAGACAGCAGGGTAATGGCGAGTAGCTGGTGCTCTGCTGGGGCCAGACAACTAACTCCCAGTGTTTGTATGAATATGGTTGTGCCTTCCCCTGAAGCCACCACCTCACACCCCTCCCTGGAGCTCCACACATACAGGACAAAGACTGGGGACTAAAAACTAAAGCTTTCTCACCATTCTCATCTCTCTCTCTTTACTCTCCCCCAAATATAATTTTTCAATCCAAGTATCCTTTCCTCCACTTGTAAAGCATGGCATTTCTCCTTTTAGCTCCTCTTTCACAGGTCTCAGGCTGGTGTGATTGCTGTGGTGCAATTCTTCCTTGCCAGCACAGGGAATTAATTGAATGTAGGTGCTGCTAAGTGCTTACAGTATTACACTTTCATCTCAGTGAAAGGAGCAGGACTTTGTAAAACAAACTGTGTCAGGCAATGTACCAGTCCTGATTAATTTTGTCAAGGTCTCTGCTCTGAGGCCGATACTGCCAGAGCTTGTTCTCAGGAGAGAATTACTAAATGCACTCACGTATACTCCTGAGACGAGTGGAAGCATCCTGGATATAGTTCAAATTAACCTATTCTCCACTGCATGTGCCCAGGCTCATCACACAGCACCTTCTGGGTGTGCAAGGAGACTTGGGGCAGGTTTTAAAGGCCCTGCCACAGACTCCTACTTGTCCTAAATTACCAATGGGATTAGCAGGCATGAGGGAGAAGGGATTGCAGGATCCGGCTTCCAGTGACAAAGGCAGAGCTGTGGATAAGAGGGATCTCTGCAAGGCACAAGAGACATCTGACCCATAGACTGTGGCTGATTGCAGTCACATTCTTGATCAGATCATACCACTGTACTTGTACCCATGGTCAGAAGGAGATTCCAGAAAACTCCAGTCCCCCCTAGTTCTTTGACCAGACTGAGACTGAACTGCAATGGTAAGTTCATCTTTAGGACTTGCTGCAGAATGAAAATGCGCCCTTTGGTTTTGTTTTGTTTGTTTTCTTTTCTTAAATGCTGAAACAAATTATATTGAAGGGGACAAAAATAAGGAAGCCAAGATTATATATTTTATATTTTCCAACAGAAAAAAAAAATAAAGAAATAATCAGCATTGACATTTTAGCATGAAACACTTCAATCTCAAGAAAGCTGCAGTTTCTGGAAAAATATGATAGCCTCTGATTTTTTTTGCCCTTGCCTCATTTAAACACATGTTCACACCATACTGCTAAGTAAATACTGCTGAAGAAATCCCCTCCAGCCTGAGAACAAGCCTTACTGTGAGGAGCACACTATCCCCATAACTGCTCATATGACGAAGATTAGGTGGAATTTGCCTTCAAAATGCATGATCCAAAAAGGAAATGAGAAAAAGAGGATGAATGCAGAAAAAAGGGAATGGCAAAGGTAAAAGGTCCTGGCAGCAAGCAGTTGTCTCTCGACCAGCCTGTTTAAAGTCTTCAGCTGACCCAGACCTACTCATCTCCAGCATCTTCAGGGCATTACAGGGACCTACCTTGCCCAGCACCCTGGACAGCATGCTCAAAGCTGGTATAGGCCCAGCACCTCAAATAAAGAGCTGAGCAGGCCATGGGTGCAACCTGCTGCTGACAGAATGGAAGGGCCACTGCCCATGCCTGCGGGTTTGCTTAGGAATGGCTTTGGAATGGCTTCCGATAGTGTGCGCACCCTTCTCGTGGAGGTGGATATCCACAGGCAGGAACATAGTAAACAGCCCAGGAGCCTCTCCAAAAGCCCTGTCTTCATGCAGAAGGGCAGGATGAGAGCTGGGTTGCCATTTATTTTTAGTATCATGCCAATTTCTTTAACACTTTGGAACGAAAATTTTAAAAATTACACAAAACCTGGCTTCACAGGCCTATCCCTGATGCAGAGCATTCCTGAAGCAGCTTTCCTGATTCAAAAGGAGTTGCAAAATGAGAAATAAAGAAAGCATGATGTGTGCTCTTGCCTCTGGCAAAAGCATCTTCCCCATGCTGCTCAACCAAAATTCTGCCAGCACCGCTGGCTGTGGCCATGGAAACAGTAGGTTTGAGCACGGGGACTCCCCTGGCTTTGTGCAGCTATGCCCATCCATATTAGCTGAAGATCTGTCTGTTGATTTATGATGGAAGCACTAACAAACCCTTAAGTGTGGCACAGCAAATAACAGCATTATACCAGCACCATGGCATGAGAAGCAGAGGCTGTCTATTGCTCCCGAAGGATTTGTTTAAGGACAAGAACCATGATGAATACAGCCTGGGTGGTTCAATTACATGGGGACTCAATTACTTAAAACAAAGAAAGTGGATGAAAAAAGTACGACAAAAATTCAAAATTATTTCGCTGCTGGAGGTCACATATAACAGCCCTGTCATCCATAAATCTGGAAATCTCTAAGGCATGCTACTCCTGTGTTGAGAGATGACAATTAATTGGTATTTTACTTACCTCATCCATGCAAATTATGCAGGGAAAAATTCTAATTACTGCATGCTACATGTATATAAGGTCAAAGTGGGCCAGCTTTTGACGGGGTGTAAAACGGATTATGTTTATCCTTCACATGAGGGCCATGATCCTGCAGGAGTTACAGGGCTTCTGTCTCCCATTGCTCATAGGGACCATGCTGGCATCAGTGAGGCTGTACCAATGGTTCCTTGCTGAGGAGAGATGGAGTGGGCATACATACAACTGGGAAGCAAATGCAACATTAGATCGGGGAGAAATGCAAAGCACATGCACGAGCAAGCAGCAATGGCACAGGAAGCAGTGGAGCTAACAATTAGCTGTAAGCAAACTGGCACCACAAATTTTGTCTGAACAGGGTCCTTTATCCTTAAAGAAATGGTGACTCTGCTTTCCAGCAATACCCTATGTCTCTGGAAGGATTTTTATAAGAAGCAGGAAGACAAAACGTTTGGGCCAGTTCTTCTTGTTAACAAAGTGAACCAAGAGCAATTGTGCACCTCAATGGAGACCTGCAGTTCCATTCTGGGTACAAGCGTGACTGAGGACAAGCTGCAACACATTCTGTCCACCCCAGGGCTGGACAAACACTGCCCATCTTGCACTGATCTCTCAAGACAAGGGCAAACACTTACCCAGGAGTCCAGGGTTGGGAAACCTCCAGGAGTCGTTGTATGTTGAATATTGTGGGTGGCTGTATGGGCTCCCAGAAAACTCGCTCCCTAAGTTAAAGAGACAAAGACAGAATAAAAGGTCATTTGATTTGAGATGACAGTTACCATTCTGGGGTTAAGTGGCTCTCCATTGTGTGGTCTGCTTCACTGACAGCCAAATAAAAGCACTAGTGGACACACTGCATTGAGGAAGGAGAATATGGGTGGGTAAATTATTAAGCAAATGGGTGCAGACATCTTTTATGTGTCTTTTTTGTGATGCAGCCCAGGCCTCCTGAACTTGCTGCAGGAACAAGGAAATGAGTAGGGATGGTGAAGCCTCTGGATACACTGGTGGGGTTGGCCTTTGCCTCTCCAGCCCTACAGGACTCAGGGTGAGAAGCATAATACAAGGACAGGGCTGTCCAGAGACAGTCTCTGCTGCAGGAGAAGATGAACAAGCCAATTTCTAGATATTGGACACCCTTCATGGAGAACATGGTCATGGTCACAGATATTTCTCCAATACTGTAACCCAAGGAGAGGGATGTTTGCATCAGTTTCAGATGGATTTGAACCCTCCAGAAAAAGGCACAAAAAAGATTTGAAAAAATATGGCTGTTTAGCTCATCATCAGTTCCCATTTTTCCCATCTGTTTGTTCTCTTCACATGTCATCTGCTTCATACTTCAGCTGCAAGCTCTTCAGAACAGAGCCTTACACCATGTGCCTCTGACCTGACCCCTCCGCCACAAATACCAACACTGCTGCTGTTTTCTTAGGAAATGTTCCTTGAATTAGAGATTTCCTCCTCTCTCTCTTTCTTCCTCCTTCCCTTCGCCCTCTCCCACACATAACTATATAAAAGCACAGCACAGCAGGAGAAGGGCTATGTTTCCTAAGGCAAGATTTGAGGGCTGACAGGCCACAGCAAATTCTTGCCATGACCTTTGCCTGCTTTGGTCCTTGGCATTGGCATAGCCATGACGCCATACCCAGGAGCTGCCATAATCCCAGCTAGGCAGGGGACCCCTGACGCCATGTCCTGAGCACCCCAGTCCCATACAATCCATAGACCCAACCTGGAGACCACATCTGGATCCCCTGCCCAGTGAGTGGCCATGGTTTAGGCCATTTGCTGGCACACAGGCCCCAGGGAAGAAAGGATGATGCTCTGGTCACCAAAACATAAGGTCAAGCCTAGGATGGCTTGATCTCCACATCATTCTGCTTCAGTGAAAACAAGCTGCCTCTCCACCTGCATTGCAAGATGAACAGACTGAGTGTGCTGACAGCAGGACCAGCCCATCACTAGTCTGCTACAGGAGGTGTCTGTTAGCATCTCTTCCTTGTTTCATTTCTGCAGCCCTTTGGACCCATGAGACTACACTTACCAGGATCAACCTACTGTCTCTCCCCCATATAGCTTCCACAGACAGAAAGTCCAAAGTCTGCAGCAGCAAGCGCTTCCACAATCAGCACACCTTGCTGTGCCAACAAAAACTCTTCGCAAGCTCAGAGTAGGTTCTCCTTATTGCCTCTAAGGAATGGCATTAATTTAGCCTGAGCCACGAAAAATGGAGCTGCTTCAAACCTTTCTTCCCAGGGATGTACGCAATACCTACAATTCTTCCCTGCTCCTGTCCCTATGGATGATAGATGACTTCAATGCCTGAAGGTTACCGCTGTCAGAGTGCTCATTCTAAAGGAGTAAGGCATAGCAAAGTTTGCAATGCCCAAAGAGATGTTAGGAGCCACTTGACATACTGCAGCCACTGGCAAGAGCATTCCCATTGCTTTCCACCGGTCAGGGAGCCATCACTCTTCTGCAGGACACAGCAGCTTTGCTCTGGTCCTTTCTGCCTCTACATCACCACAATTGAGGCCATTGTCTCATCCAGAATCCTTCCTGATTCTTCCCTGGTGCTATAGCCCCTGGGCTTCCAGCTTGTCTCTGGCCCAGACCTGTGTTTCTGGTGTGTGCCCAAGCCAGCAAATCACACAGGCAGCAGGGAACTTCAGTTGTGAGAGTCACGATGTTTCCCAGTCCTGAAGTCATGGTGACATTCTCCTGCCAATCTGTGGCACACAGAAATCCTTTCATCCTGTGGGTGCCTCTTCTACAGTAAGGCTATCACACACCACCTTCCCCAGGGGTTGCATTTCTTCCTGTCCACACGGAAGTGAGGTTTTCAAAGGTTAAGCCCTGATTTAGTTGCACAAAACAGCTGTGCTGCCTGACTGACATGATAAACAAAAGCAGATGGGACTGAGTCTTGCTGCTACATCCTCCCTGAGAGCTGTGCACTGCATGAACACAAGGACAGAGTGGATAGGACAGCAGGACAGATCTGGATCCCTGTTGTGGGCTGTTTGCACAGAGTGCATGGAAGAGCTTGTCTTCGTGCACCAGAACCACCCCAGGCTTGAAATAAAGCTCACAGAGAGCAGTTGCATGCCTGCAAGAGCTTCATCCCAAGGGGGAGCATTCTCCCCTTGGATGACACAAAACTTCATTTTCCGCTGTCCCAGCAGTTTCCCTCTCTCCCTCAATCCCTTCCTCCCTCCTTCCATCCCTCTCTCCCTCCCCTCTCCTATTCTCCTGGAGCTGCACAGACCCAGTCCATTCCATGTTGATGCTGTGCACACCATGGAGTGGGCAGCAGCACTTCCAAACGTTTATCACTGCTGCAGCAGGGCTGTGGGTGGGAATGGGCTGACATTTCATTGTTTCATCCTCTCCTGTCTTGGCCTCCTCCCCCACCATCCCCACTGCCCTCCTCCCCACACTCACACACAGACACACATCGTGGACCCTCTCTGGGGGATGCTCCAGTGCCTGTCAGGCTGAGGCTTCCAATTCTCTGTTTTTTATGCCTCAGTGGTCAGGGTGTCAAGCTCCTGCAGTACAGACCAGCCAGAAGCTCGAGGAGTCACTGAGCACCATCAGCTCAGTGACAGTATTGCTTGCTTCTTAACATACTCTGCATATCCATCAGCCTTGCCGGGGGANGAGGGAAGGAGGGCAAGTAGGAAAATGAGAGGAAAGAAACATGAAAGAAGGGAGGGGAAAAGGAGAAGTGGGGGAGAAAATCTCGAGCCCTGTTATTACCACCACAGGACTTGGGCAGACAAATGGTACAGCCATAAGTGAAACTAAGCTAGATGAATGAACACTGCATGACTGCCTCACAAATTTCACCAGATATTCCAAGGTCCATCAACTACACTTCTCGACAGCACTTCTTAGCAGACAGCCTTTGCCCCATTCAAAAACAAACACCACAGATCAGCCATCCAAGGATGCACACACGCACAGCATGTCATGCACACTGACTGCCGCAGCATGAGGAAAGGCTGAGAATCAGACACATCCCTCCTTCACGTGAAATAGTAAGCTTCATCCTCAGTAGTTCTCACCTCGCTGAAACACAAAGACACAGAACAAAGGACTTCTGCCAGAGTAAGCTCACCTCTTTGCCACAAAACTGACTCTACACTCCACATATGGCTGTAGCCCAAAAGGGGTCAGACCCTTCCATCACCCCCCCAGAAGGAGAGGTAAGGAGGGGAGAGAACAAAGACTGATTCCAAATAACACTGCTGCTACAAGCCAGTAGCAAGCCCTGGGAGATGCAATCCACCCTGAGACAGTGGGACAGAGATAGACAGTCTGATGGTGGTGGATGGACCTTCTGAGGCTGCAAAACTGTACTGTGCAGCATTTTTTCTCTGGGGACTGTCAACTCAGTCTTCTTGGTTTTAAGGTAAGTGCCCTAAATATTTTCTATATGATTTGTAGAGAAACTGAAAAGTGTGAGTGTAAAAATCTCAAGAACAAAGAGACAAATGAAAAAATATCACTATGTTTTCCACACTGCTGTGGCTTTAGAGAACTGCTGCTGCAGGGAATGGGAAGGAGGCAGGCACATCCATGTACCAGTACTGGGCATGGGGCAGGAGGATAATGGAAAACTTCCTGCCCTGCAGAAAGGCAGAAGGATGTCAAAGTACGGCCAGCTCTTACAGAGGCAATGTTCAGCCAAGGTGTGGAAACTTCCCAGGATGGAAAACGCCTGACCACTGTCATTGCACTACACCATTCAACATGCAGAGTACCCAGCTGCAGCCCTATGAAACACAGCAGTCATGAGTCTTGGGACTGTGTGACAAAACCAGCAGAAAACAGCAGATTAGCCGAACATTATTGTCCAGCTGCTGGTACTTTTGGATGAAATGCAGAATTTGAGCAAATAATCTGCAAAGGAGTTTTGTCACTTCTTAGTATAACACCGAAGTCTCAAAAGACCTCATGAATCAGAAGCTCAAGAGCTAGTATAGCTCAACAAGAAGGCTGGAGGTTAGGATTTTTCCCTTTTTTTTTTTCTTTCTCTCAGGGAATTTTCTCCCATTTGTTGCCTCAGAGATGATAACTACCACACATAAGAGACAAAAGATGTGGCTGGGAGGAGGAGGACGGGAAGGGTGTATTTTGCTACCATCTCTTAGCTGGGGGACTTTCTCTTGGGAAGTGCACAGATAGTGCAAGATTTTGGCTGTGGGGTGGCAGCCTGGGCTTGGCCTTAGCTCGCTTGCTTACTCTCAGGATCAGAGGGAGAATGGTCATGGTCTCACTGCTGGGCTGCTGCTGCAGGAAGAATTTGCCACCACTGCAGAGTTCTGTCCTTCACTGCTTCTCCTTACCTTTGACAAGCCTTTGCTTGTAGGAGCGGCTGTGGAACTGAGACCTTTTCAACACTGGAAACGACCCTCACCATCTGCTCAGTTGCTTCAGGGGAGAATCTGGGACTCCAGAGGGAGCGTCTTCTGGCTGCTTGCTGTAACCCAGCTGCCACTGCCCAGCCCCACTGTTTTCTGCCACTGCTTCAGGCTTCTTGCTACACTTTACCCAACACCCTGTGTCTGCCCAGACCCCCACAACTCCTCACAGGGCTTTGGAGATTTTGCTACACTTTGTTTTGCTATCCCGGATGTGCTCGCCTCTGGTATTCCAGCCCGAGGTTCCTGCTACAGTCCATTTCACCAGCCAGTGGGGCACTGAGACTGGCTGCTCCCCATGAGCTTGCCAAGGAAGTGCCTTTTCTGGAAGCCCCTTTTCCATCTCTCCCGCCGGCCCGCCTGCCATCACCCATGTGGAAAGATGCGGCCGCGCTCGCGCCACAGCGCCCCCTGCAGGCGCGGGGCAGTCACGGCAGGGCCCTGCCCGGCCGGGAGCCAGCAGCGCCCCTGCCGGCCGTGCCCGGAACTGCACCGCAGGGGAAGGCACCTGAGGCTGAGAGGGCTGTGGTTGGGTTTCTGGTTTTGCCAGTTTGTTGGTTCTGCTGTTGATGTTTGTTTGTCTTGTTTATATAGATAGATCAGATAGATAGATAGATAGATAGATAGATTTATAGATATTAGTAAAGAACTGTTATTCCTTTTTCCTGTATCTTCATCTGACAGCCTGTCATTTCAAAGTTAAAATAATCTGGAGGGTAGGAGGTCATATTTTCCATTCCAAGGGAGGTTCCTGCCTTCCTTGGAAGGCACCTGTCCTTCAAACCAAGACAAAGCCAGCTACATGCAGACAGACACAGGTTTGGACACTTCTTGCTGAGTTTTCTCAGACACCACATTTTTGCACAAGCATTTGGGACACAGAGAAACCATCAGGAACATGGGGTTGGATGCTTGTAACAGTTACTAGTAATACAACATGCAGGTGATGGAACTGCAGGTGATGTAACATGCAGGTGATGCAATGCGCCTTCCTCCCTGCCACAGCCATGTGACAGCTCTCAGCTGTCACCCAACAGGGAGAATGACCATGACCTGGCAGCTGTGCCATCCCTCCTACTAGAGATGCTGCAGCCACTGGTTTCTCCACTAGTGTCCACTGCTGGGCCTTTTTGTTAACCAAGCTCTGTATTTAGGACAATGTGTCACTCAGCCCTTCCATTTGGCAAGAAAATAAAACAAACCAGGAGAAATGGTATTCAATAAACACAACTGCTTAGGAGACAAGAACAGAAGGTCAGGGAACAAAATGCAGAGTTAGGCCAGAGCAGCAACATCTTCAACACTCCTTCTGTGGGTTTTGGATAAGTTTAAAAACAATCGGCTGTATTTGTCCCTACGTTGGTGTCATGGGTTAACATTGCTTCTTGTAGACAAAACCATTTCCCTGTTAGTCCAAACTCCTGGTGTCTCTACCTTTCCCTTCTGCTGAGGGATCTTACTGTAACTTTCTAAAATTAACATTCTCATGACTTTTATTTGTTTTCTATCGTTTTATTTTGAGGAAGTAATCATATGGATCATAAATTTCTTCAGCGAATTCCAATAACAATCATTACCCTGGTAAGCAAAGACATGCTTGACTGCATGGGGAGCAGGCATAAGCACTGCACTGAGCCATGTGTTCACACCCACACATCACTGGCTGACTCTGTGAGGCAGCAGCTATCCAAACACAGCCTGGAAATCTGTTACATCAGAGTTCTGCCTGCCACAGGGCCAGCCATTCTCTGAACTGCAGGATATAGATCAAAGCAGAAGCTTTTTGTCACCCTAGGCCAACACCACCCCAGAGACAGTTTCATGATCCAGCAGCTCAGGCAGCATCCCACATAAAGTCAGAGGCACAAACAACTGTGGGGGACCCTGAAGGGTAGGAAAAGGGTCTGGGCTCTCAGCAGAGAAGAACAGCATGGTTTTCCCTCAGTAAAATGAACTTTGCTCTCCACACCAAGCCATTGCAGTGGCTTAGGTTGAGAGAGAATGAGATCTGCAGTCCTGTCTGGGAAGCTGCTGCCTCTGAAGCTCACAGGACTCATTCTGTTAGAAGTTTTCCCCATGAACAGGAGACCTGGGAAAAACCTGTCAGTTAATACTCCACACCACATGAAAAAAATGTTGGTTTACATCACTAACATATTTTTGACAATTTGTGACAATACAGACAAAATTCTTCAATGAGAGTCATGGATCTGGTTTTTTGTTTGTTTCTTTTTAATCTGTTGTTTTCCAAACAAATATTTTCCTTTTAAATTCAGAGAAATACTAAAATTTCAAATTGAGTTCAGTGAGGCTAAAAAAAAGAAAACTTAGCCAAAAATCTCAATGGTAAACTAACTGTACCCTTGAAAAGAAGAAAGAACTGTACCTTTGAAGAGAAGTCCACAGTAATTTTTAATTGTTGGTTTTTGTTTTGATTGAATCTTGGACTTTCTTCCAGTTTCAACATTCATTAGCAAACAGCAGGATCAGAGATATACATTGCTCTAACCTAAAAATATCAGCTGCATTTAACCTGGGGGAGTTGCAACCCAGGGCATGCCACAGGATAACCACCAGTCATCTGCCAGGTATTTTCCTGGTCCCTCACTTACTCTTTGTGCAGAAGTCCCACAGGAGGAAGGAAATGGGTCACTCTGCTTTTGGCTCTGCAGACCAAGCACACTTGGTTGCTAGCTTGCCTCCTCTAGACCAGGGAGTCTAAGTGGTACAGAAGTGCCAAAAAAATGTGGAAAATTGCCAAAATACAGCTCTAATGTAACAAAGCAGGTATTTGAGAAATTCTTACCCTGGGGAAGAAGCTGAGCAGGAAAATACACTGTATCTAGCAAAAGCCTTCCATGATCCACCCTATTTGTCTCAATGAAGATACTCAGGGTCATAAGCAGCTAACATCCAGGACAAGCCAGTGGAATTCATAGATGAATCCTTGATGGGCAGGCTTGGAGAATTTTCTCAAGATTGTGTTACCAGAAGCTATGCCAGGATGAATGACACATCCAATATGTGGCAATAGATGCTGCAGCCAGATCCCCCTGGAAGGATCTGGCAGCCTGGGGGGCCAGTACACTCCTTTCAGATGCCACTCCTGTGCCCATTCCTGCAAGGAATGCATACACCACCTCAAAGAGCCGTATCTGCACTCTGAGGAGAGTGATGCATGATGGCAGCCCCCTGAGCTCACATGGTAACTTAGGCTAGCATGGGTAGTGGTGGGAAGAACCTTTAATAAAAAGAAATGTTTTCCAAGGGTGCTGAAAAATGCCATTTTGGAGAATCTCTTAAGTGACTAGTTTCAGAAAAAGGAAGCTGCTTTTCAACACACAGGAGGTCCTCCACAACAAATTGGGAAGCTGCTGTACTCACTGAACCTGTACTTACCTGGCATTGTATACAGTGATCTATTTACTGTCACAGGAAAGAAGCGAAAAAAGCATTAATACTGGAAAAATGGAAATGCTTTCTGTACAATTAATATCCCACCCCTAGCCTTTTTTATTCCAATGACAGAATTGAAAATAATAGATTTCAGCAAAAGAACAGCCCTCACAAATGCTTTTCAAGTAAAACTTTTTTTACACAGAACAAAACCTTCACTTGTTGACCTTAAACGAAAACAAACCCGGACAAACAGTGAGTCATGAGAGCAGTAAGCCATTTACCCATGTTCTTTCAACACATGACAAAACTACATCAAACATTTCATCCACCTTTAGCCAAGACAGGGTGTCCGGATCTGTGATGTGCTGCAACGGTCAGGCCAACCCTGAGACACTGGCATTACAAGACCCTAGGTAGTGCTGCTAATCTGTATTAATAATTAGACAGCATTCTGCCTGTAGGAAGAACTGCCAGAGAATGTGGCAATAACTGTTAATTACGGGGCCAGTGGTATAAGCCAGACTCTTCTTTGGCCACTGAGCACCTGCAATGCCCTCCTTAAACAAATCTGAACAAACAGAGAATACTTTTGTTTGTTAGAACTATTTCTCTCCTAAAATCAGGAGGAACAACCCACTTTTCTTTTTCCCCAGAAAGCTACAAGATATACATTTATATAAATAAATATACAAAACTATAGACTTCATGTTCATTTACCTACAGACACCATCACAGTAATCCAGTTGGATGCCACCTGGACAAATGCTGGGGGCAAAACCCAGGGTCTGCTCCAACAGCAGGTGGAGTATTGCATATAGAGCCACTGGCAAGGGGACCAGGCATTCTTTTCTTGGGATGTCAGGGACTGCAGCAGCAAGGGTGCACGTACAGAAACACACTCTACATATAAGGACAGACACACACACACTAAGAAAGACCTCCCAACATGGACACACAGATATGTGCATGCTCCTTACATATGCAGGCTTGTAAATCCACTGGCAAATCTGCTGTAAGCGGATCAATAGATCACTTGTAATCATCTACAATCCCTCATACACTCACCAAAAGCACATCCAGTCCATGTCTGTCCCATCTTGCAGTCATTGATTAACCCTTCAGAGAGCAGCTGAGGTGCAGCCATCCCCCAAATTTTCACAAATGTGATTTCAAAATGAAATTAACCCCTACTTTGGCTAATTGTTCCTGTACATCAGCCAAGGAGAAGTTTATCACAATTGTGCTTGGAAGGCACTCGGTCACATTCAGAGAGCATCTCTCCAAAGTTCCCAGTACTATCAAGACTGCCAATTAACTTCTAATGAAGATTGTATATAACTCTATGATCACACAGTTTAGCCAGTCTTTCTCCCTTATTTTATCTTTACGTTAGCCAACGCTTGTCAAAGATGTAGTGTTTTAACAGTTCTGAGTGGGCTGTCATATAGTAAGAAAACAGTAACATGCAGATTTTTGTAACACTACCACATTTCCAAGAAGCTACAAGGCACAGAAATCCCATAAATGACTAATGAGTTGTGGGTTAAGGTGGACGTACCTTGCTGAGAAGTCACTGTAGTATTCTCGACCCGTGCTGCCTGCCATAAAATTTTAATGCTGCTTCTGACATATTTATGAAATACCTCACCTAGTCTTTGCAGGATGACAAAAAGATTTACATCCGCAATTACTGCAAGCACATAGGTTTTAGCTATGCACTTTAAACTTTTGTACACAAAGGTATTTAACTTTAATACAACAAAGGTAGGTGGTGCCACAGAGCAACCATATTGGAACTGCATTAGGAGAGATTTATTTCTCTATACCGGAGGACAATTGCCCAACTCATCTGAACATAGATGGCATTGCAATTAATTGCAATGAGGGGTCTGCCCCTTCCCTCTCTCAGCTGCCCCTGTAGAGTCATCTCCCCTCCCCACCAGCCACTGGCATGCAGACTCTTGGGATCCCAGGTGGACCTAGCAGCAAGAAGCTGCACTGCCAACAGTGATATCAAGATCAGCAAGCCACATCTGGCCATGTGCAGAGCCTCAGTACCAGTGCTGCCAGATATGGGGCTGGAAATACACTGCTGCTCTACCCAGTTGCTACAGCTGCTCATACCAGACTGTCTCTCCTTAAGCCTGGTCTGTGGGGCTGCTGCAACCCTCTCAAAGCCCCCTTGCACCCTGTATGGAGTACAAGTGGGTGGTAAAAGGTGGATGAAGGACACAAAGAGAATGCAGGGCATTGAGTACACAAGGGGGCAGGGTAGATGAGGGTCACAGAGCAGACAAGGGACATGTGCCAGATATGCAGCACAGAGTGAACAAATGGCACAGGGTGGACAAGGGTCATGGAGCAGACGAGCCGCACAAGGGATCCATCCACCATGCAGAACATCACTCCATGCCTATGTGCCTAGGCACTCCCAACCTGAGCAGAAGCAGCCCCATAGCACATCAGGGCAGGCACCTTTTCACCTTCTTTGCTCCAGACTGACCAGCTTGGTAGTGCAGGTGGCTTGAAAGGGTAAACAACTGACTCAGAGAAAGTAAGTTTTGCAATATGGTTTCATCCCAAATTGGTGTAAAAGGTCACAAGAAGTACCTGGTGGGATTAAATTCTCTGAGCTAGGCAGCAGAAATATTTCACTTGGTTCAGGTGAAAACATTCCACTCCACGCTTCATCCTGACTTGGGCCTTTTCTATAATTTCAGCCTTCATAATGACACTGCAATGTGTGGTTACTTCCAGGAAACACAAATAATTCAGCTTATAGCAGAAGAAGATACAATGTTACAGGCCATAGTAACATAGACTGCAAATATTGTAAAGCCTGGAAATTAAGCCTTTTGGTAGCTTGATATATGCACATTGCTGCTGACAGGGAGGCTGTTTTCAATTATATTCCGATGCAGGTGTGGGAACATGGGTAGGAAAGCATCTGCATGACTGAGGGAGCATCCTTCCACATCAGCACAGTCTCAGGCATTCTTCTGGTGTCCCAGTCCTTGGCAACTGTGTCAGACCCCATCTTGGACTGGCCATCGCTTACCTGGGACTGGGAGAGCAGCTCCAAGAGAGGGCCAGGTCCCCCCCTTTCTGCCAAGGTGGCAGCACTTTTGATAGATGAGCTCATCCATGCTCATCCCCTGCATGGATGAGCTCTGCAAGCTGAGCCACATAAAATCTCAGCATCTCAGCTATTCTGCAAGACCAGGTTTCCAGCTGGACTGCAGACTTCATCCACATCTGGACTGGGGCTTTAGCACACTAGCAGGGTCTGCTTTCCCCACTCTGTCATTGTAGGCAGCTTGTGCAAGCTCTGAAATACAGACACACATGCCCAGAAGAAATGATGTCAGGTCTTCTTTCTGATATCAGAGATGATGGAAATGAATGCCTGAGTGACAGAAGACAGATAGTTTCTCACTTAATTTCCACCACACCGCTTTGGTTCTACACCACATCCACATTACAGTCATCCTTTAAATGCAGAATAAAACGTTGTCAGCCAGTCTCAGGTCTCTGGGAATGTGCCGTCTCAGTCCTCTGGCATAATGGATGGGACACTTCGCTGGCAAATGCTTTGTAGCCTAAGCCATCTCCAAATAATGTCTGCAGCTGCTTAGCCTGACTTGATCCTGCTGAATCAGCCAAAAATGGTGCCAAGGAAGAGAAGACACAGGTGGAGAAGGGATGACAGATAGGGAGTCTCCTCCCACACATAGCAAGTTGATGCTTGATGACATCATGGCTTGTAATGGCACACACTTGAGGGGCTCGATGGCTCCCAACAGCCCAGTGCACACCTCACCAGGACCAGGCTCCTCATTGACTCCTGGCATTATGTTTCCTGACTTTAGTAAATATGCAAGAATCAAAGACAAGCCAGCCTGACCTGGGATGGCTCCTTCACCCTGAAGAAGGCTGGTAGGAGAAAAAGATGGGGATGCACCAACACCCTGTGCCCACACCTTCAACAGACAAAGCAAGCAGGCCTTCTCCCGCCTGGGCCCTCCCTCTCCTTGTCCCACCAGGGAGTCTGTGCACACGTCTCCACATGAGTAAAACATCCATGTTGAAGCAGCAGTTACTTGTGACAAACTGTTGGTGGAGTAAAGCACACAAGACTGACAAGATTTAATGAATCTGCTGCTGAAAGGACATCAAGTCAGTACAAGAGTGCTGCTTTTAGTCTTTTAATGTATGAATTGAAGAGGTAATATTTAAACTTCCCAGCTTACTCTACAGTCAGTGCAGAGTCTTATCCCAAACCTACTGAGGTCCTAAGAGATATGACTTATTCTCGTCTGAAGTGCTCCAGTGCCATATTTGCTGACAGAAACAAATGAACACATACTTCTTTCTGAAGACTTCTCACTTCCCCATGCAGACTGTCCCTCTTCTCCTGGCCCAGAATATGCAACCCATGAGTAGGAGACACATCCTCAAACGCTTAGCTCCTGCATCCCCTGTGAAACCCCAGGGTTTCACACCTGCCTCACAAAGCTGACCACACAATAGTTTTCCAACAAAAGCACTGCTTCCTACAGATGGATAGCCTCTGTTTTAAACTGTGGTTTCAGAGGAAATTTCTGCTGTGGAAAAGGGGCAGTTCTTGAAGCACCTTCCTTCAATTTTACTACGGTATGTCACTTTGATTAACAGTTCTCAATTTTGCTTTCTTTCTGTTACCCCATTTTATTTCTTTTCCACTGATCACATTATATTGAATTGCACTGCACTGCAATCTGTTCTCTTGTCTAAGCATTTTCACTTGTTTTGATAAAGTCTCAAGGAATCCAGAAAATCCTGGGAAGAGAATACTTTATTATCAAATAAAGTGCCTTAGGCATCAATTCTTAGAACTAGAGTTTACCACAGGTCAGATGTTGTATGTCCAAATAGTCCTAACTCCAAGCAAACTCTCTCCAGCAACAATCATCAAGTCAAACCTACCATTTCAGAAAATAAGTCCAGCAAGTAGTAAAAAGACTGAAGTAATGAACAACAGCCTGCAGAAGAATGGCTGCAAAGTCCCCTAAAACCTCTGCAGGGATCATGCTCCCATGGCAGAGGGGAGTGCTCAGGGAGCTGGGGATGCTTGGGTTCAGGATCTAGTCTGCAGCATTCCTTTGGCCACAAAAATGCTGGAAGCAGGAGACCTCCATCTCATTGCAGGACAACTTCTTGACACCTTGAAGCTGGGCAGATATTGAACCCCTGTCACCCTGAGCTAGGCATGTCACTCAGTGCATATAGAAACCCTGGCTGGGGATGGCATATGAGAAGCCCTCTCTGAGACAAGAACCTCAGCAAGAGGTGGATCTCAGCCAGAGGTGGGCTAGCCAGGGTCTAATGCTCAGGAGGAAAGAAAACACATCATCCCTACCCTCACCACATGGAAGCACTGGACAGTTGGGCTGTCGAGCTCAGATGTGATGGGAACACAGACCTTACTCTCCCATCACTGTTATCAGCTGCCATGCTGTGTGGTATGGCAGCAAAAGAGCAGCCATGTCACACTCCTGCTCATGGACACACCGGGCCATGAAGCGCTTTCCACGCTGCTTACTTTGGGGATCTCAGCATTTGCCTATTGTCAAACACAATTTGTCTGGAAACTACCTAATTGATTTGATCGCTGGTCTGGCTGCTCCACACACCCCACGTGTAAGGTCATCTGATGCCTGAACCACACCCGGCCGTCCTGACAGATGCTGGGCTCAAAGCTCCAACAACCTGCTGTTCTCAACCATGACACTTTTGTAATCTCCAATTTCTTTAAACTCTGTGTGCTGACATAGCACAAAGGAGACACAAGCATGAAAAACAGAACACTCGGAAATTATAATGTGTTGTGTGGTCTCACATGGCTATTTCTCTCCTCTGAGAAACCACACTATGTGTAAGGCAGTTGAGTTCAGTTCTGCAAGTCCAGGTCAGCTCTAGCTGTTCTTTCCTTGCTTATAGGCAATGCCCGTGTGAGGCTCAGAACACTGGGCACTTGAATCAGAGAATCACAGAATAACAGAATGGTTTGGGTTGGACGGAACCTTAAAGCTCATGTAGTTCCAACACCTGCCCTGGGACTACAACAGGCACTATACCATTCCACTATCCCAGGTTGCTCCAAGCCCCTCCAACCTGGCCTTGGACACTTCCAGGGATGTGGCAGCCACAGCTTCTCTGGGTACCCTGTGCAATGTCTTACCACTTGCATAGCTCTGCTACACTAATCCAAACTGGAACTTTCCAAAATCAGAACTAATGTAGGTCTCATGGCTTTCTAATTACAGTTATCTTTTCCTTATTGTGTATTCACCAAAGGACAGCTGTCTGTAATGAAGAAACAAGAGCAAACAGGAGTGGACCCATGAAATGCAGAGGATGCAGCAGTGTGCCTCACCCTTGGCACACCACGTCTGGCTGGACACCAATCTGTCACAGCCAGCACACTGGGGGTGCATCACCTGGGCAGCTATTGTCACTGCTGTCTTTGAGAGCCAGCAGAACAACGATCTAATATCAAACCCTCTGTAAAGCTGCTCCTGCCTTTGCAAAGGAGTATTGCAGAGCCTCTGCACTCTCTACACACAGGAGGAGTGTCCTTAGTGCCCAGAGGAGACCCTGGGAGCTGCCTGGGTAGGGGCGAACTGGCAAACTCTTAAAATCAGGCCCATGTGCCAGGTCCTACACAGAATATTACTGAGCTTTTAACACACCATATTTAAATTTCTGGCTCTAGATATTTTGGGGCCGTTTATTGTAGCTGCCAGCACAAGGGGTTTCAAAACTACTGTATTGCAGAGGACAGAAAGATGTTTAGTAACATAACCTCCCCTTAAGAGAAAAGAAAAAAACAGCAATAAAAGACTTACTAAATTCTCACTATTGCTTTTATAGCCACCAGTCTTGCTTAAAGGTGGGCAGCAAATCAGACCCGCAATACTAAATGATCATTAACAGAGAACCATTCCCAGCTGCCATTAGGGTCTCCCTGTGGCTACCTTGAAGAGGGAATGGTCCCATGGTTCCCTTCTAGAGATGCAGGAAAGAGCCCTGTGCCACCAGTTGCATGCCTCTCTCTCCCATCTTTAGGGACCATGGGCAGATATGGTGCAGCAGCATCCCATCACTGCCCAGAGAACCATTCTCTGCAGTGATGCTCCATGAGCTTCATAGCCACAGACAACCCAGAAGTCTTGGCTAAGGCTCCAGAAGAAATTACCACAAGCTCTGGTTCCCATCCCTCAATACTAAAAACCCCAACCTCAACAACCTTTCATCCAAAGAGCAGCTTAACTTGGCCACTGGTATCTAAACAGAGCACTCCCCTATCCCAAGGGCAGCATCACTCAAACTGCTGGAGCCCCAAACCCTGGCACCATCCTGGGGTCGGGAGGGGATAGTTTTGGCATGGAGGTCTGGCTGGAAGATGCACCCCAACCCACAGCCCCCAGTGTCACCACTGCTGGCTGATGAGATAGATGGATTTGACTGAAGGTAGCCAAACTGTCACTCAGGAGGTGCCCCCTCGGTACTCTTCTGGCTGGATCTCCTGGAGGATGGGCTTGCCTGAGCCCCTCCTGTCAGGGATTTCAAAGGGAACAAGCGGCTGAATGCGGATCTGACAGCTCGGCCGAATTAGGGCTATTTGCATGCTAATTTCTACCGTGCTTAACTCACTGGCAGACCCAGAGCGAGAGGCAGCCTCTGCATGTTTGGAACAATGCTTGACTGATCTAGCTGCGTTAACGAGCAAATTATGGTAATTTTGTTATTACAAATGCATAGAAATTTCCAAAGAGTGGAGCAATACAATATGTTTTCTCTCCTCCTCCTCACTCCTAAATACAGACCTCTTTGTTTATACACACTTCACCTTGCTTACTTATGTTTAGATATGCACAATGTCTCACCTCGACAGGAGGAGACAGAAATTATGGACAGAACAGAGAGGGCCAGCAAAGCAGAGTGATCTGCCTTTGCCACGCATGGGACACTGGGGACCACATCCTCAGCTGGAGTAAAGAGCAGAGGGCCTAACTGACCCCAGGTTAGGGGAAGGTGGATCAGTAGATCCAAAGGCTGTAGGCTTTCCAGCTTTTCATCATCCTGCCCTCTTCAGTATAATTTCTAAGTCAACTAAATGAAATAGTGTCTGACAACATCATATTGAAAACAATATAGATTTCATCTATATTCTGTGAAGGTAGAATTCTGATAAGTACATTCCTGACAGATGAGAACCAGAATGTTTCTCTAGACTTCAAAGATTCTGGCAGACCCTCATTCAAAATGTACATGAGCAAAGGATAAACATATATCATTTACCTAACTGCTTCATGATTAATTACGGGAATCATTTGCCAGCTGTTTTGCAATTTGCCCCAAGATAATAAGTGATGGTGCATCACATACTTCATCATAGGTGATGAAACTTCTCTAGGATTTGTCTTCTAAGACTATAAAGGGGTGGGGAGGCACTTTTGTGGAACAGCACCAGACTTGAGGAAAAATGCAAAAAATTTGCTTAACCAGAGAACGCCACGTCAGCACTTCTGTCCTTTTGTAGTAGGTCTTCTGACTGTGGCATTGAAGCCTGGGATGTTTTTGTGTGCATCTACAGGGGCTGAAGTTGTCTTTGGGGTGCACCAGGGGACAACTGGGTTTGGGTTTGAGCTGCATGAGCTGTCAAAAAGGCACAGGTACCTATAACCCAAAAACACATACCCACCCCAGCTACAACAGCAGCATGAAGCAGATGGAACAGATGGCACACTTGGGAGTCAATTCCAAGCTCTGAGGAGGTAACTTGCAAACTTTCTGCTTCACCAAAGAATTGTTAAGGTTTATTCCTCATTTGGTTTAGGTCCATCTAGCATAAAGGGCCAGAATCTCTTTTCATTCTCACTGGCCAGAGTAATGTCAGTGTTCAAGTAACCAAGCAGTTCCAGAATTATGCTGTACAACAGAGGAGGACCTGGTTCACTGATGCCCACTAACATCCCACATACTGCAATTTGGTTTCTCTGCCCCTGGTTTTAGGCATTTTATCTCTCACTTGCTTCTCTTTTATTTCCTAAAGTTTGTCATGAGATTACAAGATGCTGTTGCAAAACTTTGGCAAAAGCAGAGCCATAAAAAAGAAGTAACTAAAAAAACAAAACGAAACTATAAATAAAGTCTTCAGTGTGCCAGTTGATCCAAATTCCACCAGTCTCAACAGACTGGATCCTGGTAGTCCCACTCATCCAAATGTCTGCCTCCTAACCCCTCCACGACACGAGGCTGGTGTTCTGGCCCCCTGAACCCCTTGCTGCAGGCTGTGTGCCAGTGGACTGAGGGAGGGTGCTATCCCTTGCAGACTCAGTGTGAGGAAAAGCCCAAAACAGGAAGAAGTCACACAACCTTACTGCTCCTCAGCATCAATACCTGCCAGCCACAATGAAAATATGCATTTGAAAACCACGTGCTTTGTTTGCAACATCATCTCCTTCCCCTTCACACATTAGAGCAAGCATCTTCTCCTAGATAAAAGATTGCTAATGACAGCATTGCTATTTTTTATGCCTTTCTTTTCAAAGCCCAGTTTTGAATGTCAGTGTTTTCAGGTCCCTTTAGTCGGGTAATTGCACATAGACTTCTTATAAAGGAAATTCATTTGTTCAGGGTCACTGCATGGTTTTTCATTAAAAACAAATTACCGGTGTTCAGAAAGGACATCTGGGTTTCAAGAGTCCCATTAATGACTATATTCTCAGCATCACTATTCTGGAGAGCCTACCCTTTCCTGTCACCCAGCACACAGAACCTGCCAGGAGAGGAGGGGATAGGGTGAACAGCAGCCCTGGGGAGGGGAAAAGGGGTGGCAGCGCACGGGCTTCAGTCCTGGATATGGGAAGAAGGAATGGGGGAGGGCACAGAAACTGAGGGGAAACAGGGGCTGCCGTCCCAGCACTTCTAACACAAGAAAGGAATAAAGATTTAAGTGAGTTATCATGGCTACTTGCATATGACCTGTGTCCAGCTGAGCTGCAGTATCATAAGCATGATGGCAAGGGCACCTGCACGCTGGTGGACACAGGTGTGGTTTGTCCAAACCCCTGTCTCAGCAATGAAATTGCTGCAAGCCCCTCTGCCTCAGCACTGTCAGGACTCAAATGGGACACACCTTCTGGGGTGGGTTGCTTGGAGCAGGCACACATACTGTAGCTCTTGCACCAGTCCTCATGTTTCCCCTCTGTCCCCTTGCTAATGGCCACCATCTGCCCCACACATGGGAGAACACTGACCTTCAGATACATCTTGGGAGCAGACCCACGGACACAAGTAGTGATCTGTGAAGAGAGACCTGAGTTGGGGCTGGAAACAGGCTAGTGGTTTATGAAGCTACAAAAGATCAAGGAAACACCCCAGGCAAGCAGCACTGGTCCCTGCCACCATGCCAGCTCTAGTCAGCAGGGCAGCACTGCCCATGAAGGAGGAGGAATAGCACTGGAGAGAAGGCCCAGCCTTCCAGAGGTGAGGGAAATATGGCAATTGTGTGGTCTCTGTGACCAGCAAATAGCTGCTTCAGAAGCTGCACTTCCATTCAAACACTTCACCTCAGGAAAGGGCTCTGAGGCCCCCACACTGGCCACAGAGCAAACCCCTGCAAATACTGCCTTTCCCAATGTGCACCCAGCTTGCTTCTGCTGAGCTCCCAAAGCAAAGTGTGAGGCAGTAAAAGGAGCAGAGGAGGCAGAAATTGCAAGCAGAAGACACCACCATCTCCATCCAAAGAACCAAACAGCCCCAGGACCACATCTCTGTAATGGAGCAAGCACAACCAGGTGGCATACTTCACGTTGTGAGTACATGATGGGGTGGAGAAGATGCAGTTTGCTCCTGCCTGCTCTTCCCCAGACATTTTCCCCCAGAAAGGAAAGGCTGCTGGGAAAACATTGCTCCATGTTTCCAAAGTGACAGCACCTTAGGGGCACAGTCACATTGTGAAAAAATAGCAACAAGAGCACCAAGTTATTGGGGATAATTTCTGCAAAAAGCATCTCAGTAACCTGTGGGATCCTGTGCCCCGAGATGATGCTGAGGCTATGAATCTAGTAGGAACCAACATTGGATTAAAGCTTTAAACAGATAAGACAAATATACAGAGAGCTGCACAAGGCAAAATGAACATTTACAAGGAATTTAAACTTCCATACTTCAAATCATTAGCCACCAGACAATGAGGGTTAAAGGGAAGTGTTGTTCATTCTGTGCAAGCTGCTTCAGGCACTGCTATGTCCCCTTCCCCAGGTGAGGTTGGTGGCTGCTCCTAGGATCCTGTGGCTTCCCATGACATACCACATGATAGAGTCAATATTGATGCCTGCTCCCAGCATATCCAGAAATATTTACCAATAGTCACTAATCTTATGTTGGGTCTACCAGCCTTCCTCCTGTCATTAATAGTCTCCCAGAGGAAAAGGTGTTGTCAGGCATGGGGCATGGAGCACAGGCAAACAGGATGCAGAGCTAGGGGCTGGAAAAAGGTGCCACTGGACTGCTGCAGGGTGAGACCATGGTAACAGGATGGAAGAGGAATGTGGAAAGTGAGTTTTCCCAGTCCCCGTGTAGACATTAGGATCTTCCCTATTACAGAAAAGATGTCCATAGGGCTCTCTCCAGCCTCAAAGAGGAGTTCACGGCTCAGTCGTTTAACAGTAACTGGGGTCTAGAGTGGAAGTGTCTCTCCTGTGTGGATTGCTGGCACAACTCCTTTACACAGAGGGGCCTGATCTCCCTTTGTTAACAGCTTCCTGACTCCTTCCCTACTCACAGTACCAGGCAGAAGCATACAAATTTCTACAGTACATTTCCAGCAGTGCCTCAGTTTAAACACTGAGCCATGGAATGACCAGTCATTTCAGGATAGAAAGATCTTCAGGCGTTCTCAAGACCCTTCTCAGTGGAGGATCAGCAATAAGGCCAGGGAAGAATACTCAGGGCTTCACACAACGTGGCCTTGAAAACCCGCAAGCATGGAGATTGCACAACCCCTCAGCAATCTGTTCTACCACTGGGCCCAGCTCTGGGTGGGGAAAGTTTGGAGACTTTTGTCATACCCAGTTGCATCTAGCTTGTTCTAACTTCTGCCAATTATTTTTGTGTTAAGGAGGACCAAACCAGTACTAGTCCCATTGTGAGTCTTTAAGTTCCAAGTTAGTGGGGATAACTCCTTCCCTCGAAATCCTGCCCAGGATGATGCTGACCATTCTCATGACCAGTGCAAATGGCAGACTGATGCTCAGCTCTCAGTCTGCCTCATCCCTGGAGCCCCTCCAGGAACTAAACAGTCTTCAGTCTGTTTTGTTGCAAAGTTGTCCTTTCCCTGGTGCAGGATCTTTTGGTTTGCCCTTGCTGGGTTTCATGCTCTTCCCCAGCCTGTCTATGTGCTTTCACATCAGTGCCCTGCTCTGGAGCCTACTGCTGGCATCATGCAGATTGGCATCCTCTGAACACCTGATAAGCTGGGCTCTCTTCTAGTTGTGGATGAAGTTGTGAACCAAGGGAGACCTCTAGCCATGCCCTGCAGTTCTGTGCATGCTACCAGCAGCCACCTGGAGTGTGGCATTAGGCACTACCTCCGAGCTTGACTGCTCAGCCAGTTGTTTTCCCACCTACTTACCCACCTGTCCCCACCGTGGCATTTCTCTTGTACCCTGTGAGATCAGAGCACTGTGGGTGCTGGCACCTCAGCACAGCTCAGACAGCTCCCCTTCAGTCAATTCTACAGGGTGACAGCCACCAAAAGGCAGGAGAAGCTTGCAGAGCCAGTGGCCTGCAGAAGAAACACACTCATGGGAGCTTTTAGCAATGCCAGCTGTCAGTCCCTAAAGCTCTGGACTGAAATCAAACCATATGTTTGCTTGTTTGGTTCCTTCAGAGAAAAGCATTTGAATAGTTTATTCTCTGCCATGGCAGACAAGCCACATAAAAATGGAAATTCACTGCTGGTATGCAAGTCCCTTGTTTTGCAGGAAAGGAAGGAAATGTGAAATTTTGGGCATGTGTTTGAACAAGTCATGGAGACACAGCAGAGACAGGTTCCTGTGTATCTCCTTGCCTGTGGGAGAGATAAGGAAGAACCTGGGGCTGGCAGGAAGCAAAAGTGCTCCTGTTAGGATGAGCAGTGGGGCAGGGGGTGGGGCTGGAGAAAAGATAAGGACAGAATATGAAGCTGATTCCACACATCTTGCAAATGCAAGGGAATGTGAAGGTCTCCTGTGCCCCATAGGCAAGCTACAGACCCCAGCAGGTGTGGGACAAACACCGATCATGGTAGGGGATGAGTTTACTCACATCAGCAGGGGCAATGGCAGTAGCAACAAGCATGCAACAAAACAGTCCTTATGTCTTATCATGTATACATTTCTCCCATGTCTCTAAGCACTTAACTCACACAATTGCTTAATTACAAGCAGAAATTCATGGCTAATGATTAAAAATCTTATCAAGGAAGCACATTTCTAGCAAAGGCTCCAAAAACTAGAACAAGGCAGAGGAAGGTCGTGAGACGAATTCCAGAGAGCTGGCACAACAAACACATGCCTGTACTTGGGCATAACAATTTGGCCGTTTTGGAACAAGCAGGGATGTGACAATGGTAGCAGACTGGGTCTGACACCTGCCTTACTGTTAGGCCCCTCAGGGACTGTGGTGCTTACCCAAGCAAGGCTCTAAAACTGGTCCTGCAAAGGACAGGAGTCATAGAAGGATTGAGAAGGCATTTTGGATGCTAGTTAGCAAATTCTCACTTAAATGAGATGGAGAACCTACAGGAATTGCAGCTGACCTTCACACTAGCTGGAGCAGAAGGTTGTTATTAAAGGAACCAGTGAGAGGAACACTGCAGTTATTCAATATAATGGGTCACACAAGCCTATATGTAGTTAAAAATAAAATCTATTACCTGGGAAAATCAGTTCAGATGACTCTACATCACTGAACCTACACTGCACCTCCTCTGGCTGAGCACCATTAAGCCCCACATCCTGCAGCTCTGCCAACCCACCCTAGCAGCTGCTCCCAAAGAACTGGTAACTCCCCAGAAAAGACAGGAGTGCTGTGGCCCCACCACTCCTTGCTGCCAGCACCCAGAAGTCACCACCCTACTCTGAATTGCATACGGATCTGCAGTCAACAGCGCTGAAGGCTGGCAGCAGTGATGTGACACACCTGCAGAACCTGCTCTGCCCACCCCAGGCACTTGCACAACCTCTGCTTCTGCTGCCACACAGGCAAGCAGTAGCCACTAGCTGGTTCATGCCACCTGGCATTTCTGACTGTGAGGTTCCAAAATGGGAAGGAAATTACAGAAGTATAGTGTCCTGGGAACAACTTGGTGTCCCTATGTGTCAGGTTTGCATGGAGGAAGTCTGAGGTCAGCACATGTCCAGCCCCCAGGGCCGATGACCTCACTGCTGGGGCAGCACAGAGGAACAGTGTTGGGAGAAACCAGGTCAGTTAGAGCAAAAGCTGTGTCAGGTGAGTAGAGCCTGGCACAGCCCAACATGCAGCAATCTCCAGGCTCCACAGAAGGGATGCTGGGAGCTCCTTCAGCATTTCAGTGCCAACACTTTGCTTTGGCACTCCGCAGTTTATGCAGCCTCCTGTGCTGGGGAACCTGGTCCTGCTTCACTCAGGATCACCCCACACCTACCCTTCAGCACTGTGACTTCATCTCAGCACAGAAAATTTACAGCATGCAATGTTTCTCTCCTGAAATGTTATTTGTTTTCCTTTTATGTTTTTTTCCCCCCTTACTCTGAAGACTCACCAGGCACCATTCCTGTCAGCGCTGGAGCGGAGTAGCTGCCCTGTCCGGCAGGAGGGACATGTGGAGGGTATCCTGGGAGGGTTGTACTTGCCAGCTCGCGACCTGAGGAATCAAACCAACAAATCACCACGTGAGCATTGCGACAAGCAGACATGGTTTTACATCTCCCCAAGCACCCAGAACACAGCCATGCATTTGTCATCACTGTTCTGTGAGGACCAGCATGGGATTTCCAGCCTGGCAGGGAGGGCAGGCACAGTTTTGTTTTCTCTATAAGCTGCCACAAAGCTCCAATGAAGTGCGACACGGAAGGTGAAGAGCAGAGTTCTGCAGGGAGAGGAACACACTCGCCTGAACTCCAGCTGCTTACCCCTATTCCCAAATTCCTCCAAAGCTTAGATTTGTAAAGTCAAAAGCAGTGAAATGGGAAATAACACAGATCTTAATGACATTTTGCCAGAAAACTCCCTAGAAAAATCACATGCACAGGCTGAGACTGTTTGAGATCTAAATACAATACAGGGCATTTATCTCTTATTAAAGCAGAAAAAAATAAAGGAACAAACACAAGGCATTGAGATATGAAGGTGGTTAAAAATATAGTTTGCCACACTGCCTGAAGAAGAGTTAGATTTGCAGACAGAGCCTGATGCACTGCTCTTTCCTTAGCCACAGAAGCATGGGTTTTAGTCAAGTACCCACAGGACTTCTATGGAAATAACCCCACAAAAGCAGGCAGTGGGATGTCTTCCATCTCCCTCTGCCCCCGGACCAGGGGTCTGGGGTACCCTCTCTTCCTTCTCACCCTCCCAGACATCTCTTATCACCTTCAAGGACATGTTTCTGCTGGCAGTGTAAAGACAGGAGGTCACATAGCATGGCTCACAGAGTACCACAGAAGTGTTTCCTCAGTTGTGCCTGAACCCTGCTCCCATGTGGAGGTTCTGGAATAGTCACCATCCCTTCAGGCTGCCACAGTGGGATTTTGGGTAAACCACTGTCAGCTGTGGCCACAAGAGACCCTCCAGAAGAAAACGATGCTCCTGTGATCTCATCAGGCAGGATCCATCCCTCACCCCAGAGGAAATCCTGGAGCCCACTCATGGTCTTCTGGGCTACCATGGCCAGAAGACTTAGCAGAACACTTAGCCAAGGAGAAGTTGCTTTCAAGACACACACAGGTGCCTGGTAGCATTGACCCTGGAACACCATGGCTTGGGCAGCAGCTGGATGTAGGCACTGCAATCCCTTCCCAGTGTGAGCATCACACACTACTCAGGCACCACTTTGGTTTGTGGACCTGCCCCTTAGATCCATGCCCCTGGCTCTGCCAGCACCTCTGCCAGCCTGCCAAGTGGCTCCTCCAAGGCCAGGGGAAAATGAGGGGTCCATCAGATCCAAACCACAGCTCAGAGGCAGTGGCACTGCATGAAAGCTTAGCTCTGAAAAGCTGAGTGTGCACCTCAGTTAAGAGGAAGGGACTCTGGGCTGCATGAAGCACCTGGCCCTTCTGCTCTTCCAACCTCTACAGGATAGGGACCACTCTGGCACCAGTCAGCTCCAAGATCCTGTTGGCCCAAGACAGCTCCTTAGGAAAAATCAGGTTCCTTCCTTAAAAGGTAGCATGATGGATCAGCAAAAGTTATGTGAATTTGTTGATTTTAGCACCACTGACGAGAAAAAACGCACAGATTCTGTTTTTTCACATTGTGTTCTGTAGGCAACTGTTTTTAAGACAGTGAACATTTTTCAGGTGTCTAGAACTTGGAGAGATTGACACTGAACATTTTTCCAAAAGCCAAAACAATTTTTTTAAAGTTTTTTGTTTGGTAAAGATTTTGAGCCCCAATTTCATTTTTAACTGATCTAAAAATAAAACTTTAAAATCTTCCTTTTTCAGATATCTTTAAAGAAAAGAGACCTCATCTGATGAGACAAGATACAGGTACACAAGTAATTGCAAATTGTGGCTCACAATCTCTGAGTCAAGGCCACAAAGGCTGCCTCCCCCTACCCTCAGATGAAGGGGTACATGCCAAAACTCTAGCATCTCTGCAGTGATCTCTTAGCACATGCCCCACTTTCCTCCGCACTCAGTATCCTCAAATCAGGATGCAAGCTGTCCCTCTCAGGCCCTTCCTACAGAATATTTATGGTGCATTCACATCCTAAAAGAATTTAAGGTTCAAAATATTGATTAATTTGCTCTCTAGTGCTACTGAGAAGTCACATCCCTTACGGAAGGGCATAATGAATTCTAATTATTCAATGCAGGCAGAAGATTGTTATTTTAGATTAAAATGTTCTCCCCTCATCACTGCCCTGCTTCCTTCTCTCCCACACAAAATTAAATGCTTTATGTCACCTCTACAGTCTTGGGAACACAAAAGTATCTGCAGTCTACATAAAGTCAGTCTCAGAAGCTAAGTTCAGCCCCAGTGCTAGCAGAGACTCAGCTGGGCTGTTCCTAATGCAGATGAACATTTCACAGGCTGACTACTGCCATCTAGGAGCCTTGCAGAGACCCAGGAGGGAAATTAGGACTCCTCCCTTCCTTGGTTGTATGGTGTCACCACAGAATGGCACAACACATCATGTCCCAAAGGTGCCTTGATCTGTGGGCAAGCTCCCCCTCCAAAACTGCCCCACAGTGACTACTCCCCACTCCTCACTTTCCATAGCTATCATAAAAACCTTGACATTTACTTCAGTATTTTGAAATATTACAAATTTTCTACTTTCTCCAAAGCCACTGCCACACACAGAATGATTAGGATCATTGTCAAGGGCACTGAGCAACATCACCACCACAAATAACAGTATAACAAGTAGGACCTCTGCTCCTCAGTCAATAAAGAAAACATCACCCATAACCTATTCCACAGGTATGGCCTGGTTTCCATTACATCACATTTCCAAATTAAATGCTGTCAACATTTAATTTGTTAACAAAACTTCCTTGTAGGGTCCCTACAGCCAAGTCTCAGGCAGGGCCTGACAGGAGGCTGAGGGGGCTGGCCAAAGGTGACCAAGGGCATAGCTGCAAGTGCTGCAATCCAACCTCATCCTGTCAATTCCATCCAATTTTCTTTCACCAAAAAAGAAAGACTGGAGCATCCCATTCTCTATAAGATTTTCCCCCAGTGCTGGCAAGTTTCAATTGCACTAAAACAATTGATTTAAGAGAAAAAAAAACTAATCTACCTAGTATGAAGAGAGGTTAAGAAGCAGTCTTTGCTCCAGGGTGTTCCTGCCTTACTCATACACGCAAAGCACTCGAGGAAATGAACATCTACATTTTAGTAGTGGGCCACACAGGCATAGGAACCTAGGTCCTTCAAGATATATTTTTCCTGAATGTCTTTGTCCTGTGCTTTTTGAAGGTTATTTTAGACACCTAAAGTTAGATATAGGGCAGAAGCAGCTGTGGGCAGAGCTGCCTCCTTGCCTTGCGGGGCTGGTATTGTACAGGACAGAGCAGCTCAGTTGCCAGCTCCAGCCCATAGGAAGCTCAACTGGAACAAAGCCTAGCAGGATTTTCCAAGGTAACCAACAATCTCTTTCCAACAATCTCTGCCAATAAGTTTAGGCTCCAAGTACTGAAATACCTTTCTGAGTCTTTCCTACAGTGGACTCCCCATGGAGAGGCTGGTAGCCCCAGAAACATCAGTACCTTCAGTGATATCTGCTGACCTGAAACTGGCACACTTTCATGATAGAAGGAGCACACAGCGGCTCTAGTGCCCATTCAGCCTGGACCCTGCCATCTCCTTTATCCCATCACATCCTCCAAACTGCTTCACCAGGCTCCTTCAGGTTCCTGATGAACACTTCCAAGGCAATGCTGACCCATCACTCATCTGATTTCCAGAGGGGAAATGTCTTAGCGAGAGCACCAGTGTTGTCATTGTGGGGAGTGGAGCAAACACCTCTGCTACAGATGCCCCTGTACATGTCAAAGGCTCTGCACACAGAAGATAGTCAATAAATATCTGTTCCTCTATTCACAAGGAGCTGGCAACACTCACAAGTAAAGCAAATTATCATTTTGCAAAGAAAGTGTAAATAAGTAATTTTCTTCCATAAAAGAAATTTTACCACCAGCTACAGGAGAGCTTAGTAGCAACCCTGCACAGATGAGGCAGGCAGCGCTTGGGCATCAGCAAATTCCCCCACTGCAGGACAAAATTGCTGGGGTAGAGAGCAGCCTGCAGCAGCAAAGGACTCTCCTGTCTCCAAACCATAGCGGAAAAAACAAGAGGGAGCAGTTTAGAAGCATTCCTCAATTCTTCTACCTTCTTAAAAAAAAAAAAATCAAAAGGCGGCAAAGAGCATTTCCAAGTGTGTCTTTGTACACTACTGTGTGTAAACGTGAATCCAATTAACTTCAAATTTAACTACTAATGAAATTATCTCATTTTGCTATCAGCTCAGCTCTCATCCATGGCAGTAATTAACCACTGGGGGTTGTCACTCCCAGACACATGACACAAGGACTCCCCCAAGCTCAGGTGCTTCAAACCCGTGCAGAATTCATTACCCTGACAGTGTGAAAACCCTTCACTTTCAATACCACAGGGCACCAACGCATTTTTTCCCTTTATCTAACAGATTGTCAGTAACAGTATGAAAGAAATGAACCCACTGGACACGTAATTAATTACAGCAAAGGATACATCAGAAAATGTAGGGGGTTCAGGTGGTGGAAGGGGGCTCACAAAGCCCCTTTGCCACTGTCTCACAACCACCAGCAGGGCTGGTGATTTTCCTCTACAAGATGCACCATGTGCACTGAGGGAAGCCAGGCCTTTGCCCCCCACCCCATGCTCACAGCAGGTGTGTGATTGCCACTGGCTCAGGAGCATGGTCAAGAATAAGGCAGTGCGCTGGGTTAATGGGGTAATGCCACCTTTGCAGAGGAAGGTTCGATACCAGTAGGTCAGCAATATTGGGAAAGCCAGTCCTGCAGTGCCGGTGAATCCTCCTTCATTCCCACTCTCCTTGCAGGTATCATTACAAGACATCAGCCCATCTGAAATGGCCACCTAAGGTAGCCCATACCCCTGTCTGAAATTACACAAGGTACCACCCAGCACCAGAGTGCTCCATCCAGGAGCTGATGCTCCACCTCAGGCATCCCTGTCCAAACAAGATCCTCCACAGATCTGTCCACCAGTACAGATCAGAGCCCTCCCCCCAGATCCACAGAGAGGCTTCTGCCTCACCTGACTCTTCAGGCCTTTCCAGAAAACTATTTTTAAAAATGCAGGTTTGGACTAGGCAAAATGGAGATGAAAAGATGCTGCCACACCAGCCCATAGAGTTGTGCAATGAGCTGTGCAGGTGCTTCCAAGCACCATCCCATTCAGTTTGGGGTTCTACAGCTCCTTGCCCGACAGCCTCTGTGTGCAAGGAATCCTTATGCTGGTTTCATGCAGGGATGCCACGTAGCAGCTGCAACAGGGCACCAGCAGAATTGATAAACCACTTCCAAAAGGCCTCCCATATGGACGAACTTGGCTTTAGAGTGTGCTCTCTTCAAAATGACCTTGCATGGTCTCTAAGACTCCACACTGCAATGGAAGCAGGATGGCAGTCCTGCTGTGGTCATGTTCCTGGTCCTGTCACACAGCACCTCCTTCATCAAGTGCCCTGCAAACATTGGTGGCAGAGGAAGGGACCTGCACTGGTGCTGTTCTGCTGCCAGGACCCCAGAGGACTGCTGGCCCTAGGAGGCTGCACATGTTGCTCTCTCTTTGGTGGGCTTTGGCAGCTGTCCTGCCATACCAGGACACCTGCTACCCCAGATACAAGGAAGCTGTGGTGCCTTACAGGAAGGGATGCCATCACTTAACACCAGAAAAAAAAAAAGAAATTGGCAGAGATGCTTTTTGGGTGCCACTTCATCTCTGGGCAGCAAGCCCAAATTTCTAGCCTATTTGAGTGAAATTGGTTACCAACACTGAATTTTATTCTGAAAAATCCAGTTCCCGCTTATAAAAGCTCTTTTTCTTCTGCCCAGCAAAGAATTTGATCATGATAACCTGGCTGTTTCAACTGTTATCCTGAAGTAAATGTTTTGGTCAAATGCATAATGCTGTTATCAGGAAAAGACCTGATGAGTTCCATCAATTGGCTCTTGCTCCCTTTGCCTCTTGGGGATGTGTGCGTACCACCCAGGGTGTGCCCAGGGCAGCAGCCTGGGGCAGTGGTGTATGCGAACAAGAAGAAAGCATGTCCTAAAAAAGCTATCTGGTTTTATCACACACAAAACACTGCTACACAGCAGCAGCTCAGTCATTACTGCATCGGGTCCAAAGCCACTGAGCATATGCCCCAACAATTCAGTCCTGCCCAAAAGTCGCTAAGACTCTGTATCCCATGGATGCCTGCAGTACGGCATTTCATGCCATTCCACTGGGAAAGGAGATGTCACCAGCACAGGACTCCAACACACTGTATCGCTGCTGTTAATGAATAACTCCCCTCCTGTGCTCATCCTGCTCTATTTATGGACATCAAACCAGTGTGGTGTGCTTACTGTGATGAGTTACCTCTCCTGCACCTAATTAGAGGCAGATAAAACAGTGGTAACATACAGATCACCTGTAATGATTTTGCTGACTCGATTATTCTTCTGACAATTAGCTCTGGCTGCCAAAGCCTCACAGGAATGTCAAAGTCTACTTCCTACAAAGCAGGTAGTGTCACAGGTATGACCATGAAATCAATAATGAGGCACAGCTCTTGCAGAGGGCATTCAGGTCAGATGGAACAGCCCTTAAATTAAACATTGATAAGCAGAACACAATTATCCATCATGTTTAAGTGCCTGCGTGAAATTAGCAGCCAGGGAATGGGAGCAGTGGGGGAAAGATTAGTGGAGGAGGTATTGAAATGCACAGTGTCCACTGTGACTGGGGCTGCAAGGGCTCATGTCAGTGGCACCATAATCTGCTATCAGAGCCATAAAATTCAGATTAAGTACACTGCACTGAAACAGGGGCTGCAGATGTGGGTCTGTTTTTCTCCTCATCTGCAAAGCAGCAGCAGATGTTTAGAGGACTCGAAAGCTGCCTTTCATAGCGGGTGTCTCTGCTACTCTTTCCATTGACCCAGTTACACTTTTAAAAGAGAGCCAGGGCAGGTATAAGAGAAAGGAATGAAGACCGATGTTTTCTGTCAGAGCAAAAATGCAGTGAGAAAGTAGAGATGAATACCCCGGTATGTTTTCTCTGTGATTCCTAAGAAAGAGTCCTGGAGCTACAGAGTGCTCTGCCCTCAGTACCATCTCCTCTGAATAATCTCTTTTGTCCTGCTGCATAAAACTGCTGTTCCTTCTTCTGTGCAGCCACAGAGCTCTTGCACCCTATAAACAACTCAATATTCCAGCTTGTCACATACTTTTTAGGGTTGCTAGGATGAGAAAGTTTTTTCTGCAGATCTGAGCTGAGCTGCACCATCATCCACCTTGATCTTCAAAGTCCACCTGGTTCTCTTGTCCCTCCTGTAACACATGCAAGGTTAGAATTCCACAGGTTGACCCCTTCATTCAACACACACACTCACAATGTATTGTATCTGTGTGGAAAATAGGGAAAAATACCCCAGGAAGATAATATAATTGCAAGAACCCACCCTCACCCTAATTCTTGTGTGGCCAACAACTAGCCAAACACTAAAATGCATCAGCATGATTTAGCCTTTCCCTGGGCCATGATAAATGACATCTTCAGGCTTTGCAATGTTTCTCTTTGTTGAGCCCACTTGGGGCTAGCAGGTTCACCAGTGGTTGAGGCAGGGCAAGGCATGGCCTGGGTCTCAGGTGCTCACAGCCCCATGTGTGGAGGGATGTGAGGAAGCGTGGGTATGCATGGGATGCATGGCAGAATGATGGAGACGATCCCACCCCATTACACGTGCACACCGCCATAACTTTGTCTGTGACACTTCATCTATCAAGGGGACACCAAAAGGAAGGGAGGGCAGATGGAGGTCAGAGCAACGATGATGAGATCTTTTGGGAGGACGTGGTGGTCTGGATCCCATAATTAGTTTTCTGGGGCTCCTCCCCTCCCCCATCTGGCCGGAGAACAGCAGAGGAGCAGCAGGTCGCAAGCAGCATGGGGCATCCTGCAGCAGTTGCAATGGCACCCTGCAGAAGAGGGTTCTTTGGGGGAGGCTGAGTCTGCCTGGCACAGCCTGTAAATCCCACACAGGTCCATGTCCCTGCAAAGCTCTTGCATGCCTAAATCCTGGGAACTCCTCCCTTACTGAAGAGCACAGTCCCACCCAAAGGAGAGGCCAATCAGACACACAGTGAGGAGGAGGTGGCAGACCACAGCGGTCATGTCACATTTGCCTTTGTGCCAGTGCTACACAAGAGCTTTAATAATGAGGCCTTTATTACTAAGAGACAGAAATGCTTCAACATCTTGAATTGTGTAAACCTAGAGTTTATGCAAGCAGAGAACTGTTCATTTGGGTATTTTAACTCCAAGAAGTTAAAGGATGTGTATGGAAAAAGTTCTGAAGATGCTAGAACATTTGATTTTCCTTTTTAAAAAGAAGTTAAAGCTCATTTTCAAGTTTAAAATTACTTCGCTATGTAAAATTTAAGATACTGAGAACAGGTACAAAACGTGTCACAAATACAACCAAGAAGTGCACAATGCTCTGGGTTTTACCTTATTTAGTACTTTCTGTTTTTAAACTTTCTTCAGATCTGGAGTTTTTTAAGGAGATATTTTGTTTGTCTAATCGTGGTTTTTGGATTTTTTTTTTAAATATGAAATAGATGTGAACAAAGTAAAAATCTTGAATATTTTCACAGTTGCTGGATCTGCAGGGCCCTGTCACAGCCGAAAGGATGGACCTTGCATGTGCTCAGCAGGGACTCACAGAAAAGGCTACAGGGGCACAAGGACCCAACAGCCCAAGCTTGAATAAACCCCCAGTGGCTCCTGGTCCAGGGATCAGTCCCTCCACCAGTGCGGAGGAGAAGCACCTCCACAGATACCAAGTTTCAAGAGCAGGGGAAGGCAGCTCATTCTGGCACTGACAGGATGGGATCTTCTATTGGTTGAGATCTCAAAGATGAGACTCTGCTTACATAATACTGAAACTGATGGAGGTATTCAACTGGGTTTCAGGTCTGGTCAAAGCTTCACTAAAAAAACTGCCTGAAATTGGTTCCTCTTCCACTTCTTATTTGCAGGGATCCCAGGGCAAGGAAGGAAGAGTCAAAATTACAGGCAATTAGGATGTGGGAACTGCTAAAGCAGCATGAGAGAAGCTAAGTGAGCTCCCAAAGGTTCTGGAAAAGAAATTAAGCAGGGAATATGGACTGGAAGCATGGATACACTAAAGTGTGTATAGGACAGAGATATACGTGGGCTTGTCCTCCTGCTCTGGTCATACCACTGGTGCCAGCTACACTGATCTGCAGTATTCAATGTTTCAGAAAGGATTCACTGCACACCAAGTGATCTCCCCAGCAATTTGCATTAGTTTGGAAATGACATCAGGTGTTGCCTACAAAGCCGAAAAACTCCATGTGTCTACCTATCTGAGAGACCAGTTAGCCTCCTCCTGTCAAACAGACATGTTTAAAGGGGAGAGAAAAGAAATCCTGCTTAAAAATAATGGGCTTACCATCATGGCAGGTCTTAGACTACAAAATGTTATTTTTTGGTCAAGTGCCATTCATCATGCAGTGTAACTCACAAGCAGCAATGAAATAAAACTTTCAAATAGAAATAGTAAAAGCAACTTTAAAGAGTTCAGAATTAAATAAATGCAAAAGAAACCAAAATCAAAAACCAAAATATGAAATAACAATTCCAAAAAACCACCTCTTCCTGCTAAAATGTAGAAACTGCCAGTTTGGCTGTTTTACTGCTGTTCAGTAACATGCTTCTGCATATCATATCACCTCACATCTTAGGTCTGAACAGCCTTACACACCTCACAACCACTGCCAAATTAAAGAAGGGGTTTTTTCATTGCCTTATTTCTAAAATGTACTCTAGCCAGCATGCTACATGCAATGAATGAAAGAAATAGGAGAATTAAACCACGCAATGAAACAGCTTTCTGACGAATAAAGCTATGGAAATTTTAGGCTCCATTTACTCCTCAATCTAATTTTGCCCTCCAATGCACATTATGTCTGAAATGGGATCTCATGTGGTTTGATCAGTGCTCTTAACGCATGCAGAAGCAACATATTCCCTTTATTGTTGTTTTCCTTCTGCAGCACAGCAATACTTCTCGTAAGAGCAGCACAGCAGGCTTGGTGAGACTGTCTCCACAGTAATCACTGTGCTGCTGGAAAGATGTAGGATGACCAAGAGGATCAGCAGCTTCCAAAGTTTGTGGTCTGGGGGATCCCTGTTCCTGTAAATGCACAGCTAGATGCTAAACATCCCACAAAAATCATGAGGGAGACTGAGTGATCAAGAGATATTTAAATAAAATATTTTCCCTTTTCTTCTTTTCCACTGTTTGGATTTTTGCAAATGCCCAGAAGGTGTTTTCTAGCTTCTCTTTGCAATCAAGACTAGAAAGAATCAGTTTGTCAAGAACTACGAACTCCTCTCACTGTAACAGGACTCCAGATAACTCCTTGGAGCTACAAGGGAAAAAACCAAACAGTAGGACCTGTAGTATGAAAAGTAGCATTGCAGGCATTTTACTGTAGTGGCATGGATGCTCCCAAAAACTAATGGATATGTATGGGGAGAGGTGGCTGGCCTCCACCCTCTGCCTCATCAAGAAATGGACATCCAGACTTTTTCCAACCCCACATGTTCAGCCCATTTAACAAACATTTAACAGTTATGAAAAGGGACATGCCAGCCCTGAGGAGTGGTCCTACACATTACTGGGGTCCACAGCCTTAGCTCAGGCTGGTAATTGCCCTGGGAGCAGAGACACTGCTCCGAAGGGAGAGCCTCCTTCAGCAGGGCTAAGATCTTCAGGATTCATTCCATGGACCTGGCTAAAAGACCTTGCTGTCCATAGACAACTCAGAGGGCTCATACCTGGCCACGTAGTCACCTCTGGGACCTTCCCAGGCACCGAGAATGTGTGTGAGGAAAAATGGAGATGGCCCCTGAACCCAGCTGCCACCATGGCCACTTCATGAAGGGCATCTGAGAATGCTGATGACCTGATACCCCATCCACCATGAGTGGGGCTGCCACTACCTGGGATATGCTCTGCTGTGACATGAACTGCATGAAAAGGCCCTGCTGGTACAAGTGTTGATGCAGAGCATCTTTTGATATGATATGATATGATATGATATGATATGATATGATATGGGTGATATGATATATTATGTAGTATCAGGAGGGGCAGGGCAGCCCACCTCCTCCTCCCAGCCTGGCAGCTGGAGTGATACTGCCCCCAGGTCTGAGAACTACACAGAGTGGCCTGGACAGGGCACTAGAATCCAGACAAGCCTTCAGGCTGCCAAGCCCTGGGTCCCTGTCATGTCCTGGTGGGCTGGGATGATCCCCAGTTTCATCATTCCCAGCCAGGAGAAGCCGAGGCACCACACAAACCTGCCTGTGTGGGAACCCCTTTGTCCCCAAGCCAGACCCTTGCACCCCTCACCAGCACCCAAGGATGGTGCTGATGATGCTCTGGCAGATCATGTCACTGCTCAGGGCCGTGGTGTGTCCAGCCAGGCTCAGTGCAGTACAGCTATGCTAGGGGCTGCCAGTGCTCAGCCAGATGCCAGGCGATCCAGACCTTCACTGTCCTACCTGCTGCCATGCAGACAGACACCTGCCCATGCAGGGGAGCCCTGTCAACACTGACAGGGGTTAACACGACCCAGCAGCCTGCTGGTGCATCCAGCAATGGGAAGACATGGGTATGTTGACAACTGGTTATTCAGCTCACTACATAAGCACAGAGGAAAAGAAAATCCAACAGCTTCCACCAGTCTGTTTTGCAGTGACATTAAACTCATGCTGAAATTTTTCATCTCACGAAGATCAATATTTATGATCTGCATCTGGAATTAATCTGAGATGGAGGCATTTCCAATCCAAGCATCATTGCTAGTGTCATGAGAGGTTTTCTCCTCCTCACAGAAGAAATATTTACACCCTCAATTTTTATGTCTTAATTAGAGTTCAACGAAGTCCAAATCAACAACCTATATGCTATTTTTCTGATATATAAGTAATGCTTTTTTTATCCTGGAATAAGATGAAAATCTGAAATCAGACACTTTACCCAGATTCTGTGATGGAAATAGTGAAGTTATGGAAATGTTGACACACTGGGGTTTCAATATTTTCCACCAAATATTCTCAGCTGTCAAGTTTGAAATGTTTTACTCTCTCTAGTTGAAGGAACTTGAAACATCTCATTTGAAATCACTTTGAGACAAAATTGCATTTTTCATCTGCCCAATCAAGCAGCAGGACGAAATTCATATTTCCAAGTCCCACCTCTTTCCAAGCTTTCTCGTGGGTAGACAGCATCTGAAAACATAGTGAGATATGTACCTCAGCTGATGCACCATGTAGTTTAAAAAATAACAAATGTGTGGATTACTTTATGGGAAGCATCCTTCAGTGAGTTCAATCGAGAGAACAGAAGGGATTGCGGAAAGGGACCTTGCTCCAAGCCCTGTGTGATATTCCCCTTCTGCCACATTCGAGCAGGACTGAAGCAACCCATGAGTGCCAGCACCAGGATGGGGGGATGCTGCAGTGATGCCCAGGGCCATGGGGCATCTCCACCCATCCCAAGAGCTGGGGGCTGTGCAGCCTGCCTGGGTCTGTGTGAGACACGTGGGGCTTGCTTGATCCTCAGCCATTACTCTTCAAGTGGGAGCTCCCAGCTCACATTTTTGCCTGCCTGCTCCTCAGATGAAGACAGCAACCGTGGACAAAAGCAGGGCAGGAGAGTGGCCAGAGGGGGTCCCTGGCTGACAGTGGCCATCATGGTGTCAGGATTTATAACTGTATTAAATGGCATGACAGTTGGCCACAATAAATCAGCTTCCCTTCTTTCCAAATCACAGACAATAAAAGGTTTGGCAGTGAAAGTCATTCATCATCATAAAGACTTGAGACGTTCCAGCCTTCAATTTCACTCACATTCTCAATACACCAGAGAGGAGTGCTGGGGTTTTAGGGGAGAAAAAAGAGGGGGAGAGAAGAAAGGGAAAAATAATTAAAAGAAAACATGAAGAAAGATTGGACAGGAATAATTACAAAGGTCAGAGAAAGGACTAAATTCAGGACAGCACTTCTGATGATAGGGGCAGGGCTGCTCTGTTCTCTGCAGAGTGTATGTGGTGCTGAGCAAAGCTGATGGGTGCCCCTATCACCCCTATGAGCCCACGGAGAGGGGAGGCTGGGACAGTGTCCCAGAGGGATAGCCAAATGTCACACTCACTCCCCTCCTCTCCCAGACCTGTGGTGCTACTGCTGATCCCTGCTGCCTACAACGTCTTCATACCACATATTGGGGACAGAGGAATGAAGGTGATGACAGCGGCTAGTGCTGGTGAAGCACCATGCCCACAACCACGACAGTGCATTCCCGTCCATGAGGACTGCAAATTCATTATGTATCCACCCAGCAGGAGGGACCTCCCCTGCTGCACCAGAGGCCAGCTGCAGCCAGAAGACCTCATAGCAGCCACTACATAAAGGGAGCATTTTGCTGAGGGTCTGCAGGCAGTGTCTTGCAGAGGAAGTAACTCTGCAGTCTACAAACCCTTGGGTGACACAATGCACAGGAGCAGTGGCTTTCCATCTCTCCAAGTGGTCAAGTACAGAGGATAGGCACTCCTGTCCACCACATGCTGGTCGGGGCAGGGGGGCAATATCACACAGAGCACCACAGAGCTGCTTTATCCATGTCACAGTATGGCCCAACGATATCCTAGTTCTATGTTAAGAACTTAAGATCATGTCTCATTAAAACCTGAGCCAATATCAAGACTTGAAGGTAGTGAAGACCCCAGAAGAGATGGATAAAACCTGTCTCCTGAGTAGTGAGGATGCAGTAGTGTATCCCCAAACCCTTACACAATGGACAAGGTGTGCCTGGCCATGAGGTGATACTCCCGCCTCTGCATGACCCCAAAAGATCTAGCGTGACTTCTGTTGCTTTGTGCGTCCCTATGGTGGGAGGCCACAGCAGCTGTCTGTACATCTTTTGGTCAAACATTTGTCTGCAGAATGAACACTGGTCACTCTAGGGTGGACAAAGCCATCAGGATGCTCTTGGGCAGGACACCGGGAGCACCTCCTGGTATGGCCTCAGCAGCTGCAGGCGAAGACACACAAAGCAGAAGTGTGCTCTGCAACCCTGCACCCCATGTTTGTGCACCAGGTGTGATGTATGTCCTGTGTGTCGCTGTTACCGCCAGTGTTCCCTTGTTCCTGTGATGACCATGCCCAGTGCAGCCCCACAGGCAGGGATGGGCAATGCTCACCAGAGAACTCAGGGGCCAGATGCAGCTCTGTGACCCAGGCTAGGCTGGGCAATGCCCTGGATCAGCAAGATTGGTTCATAATTTGCCCTGATTCAGTGTCTATCCCAGACAGCTTGGCTCTCTCTGCATCAGCATGGGGATGAAGCTGTACCTGGCTGCATTTGGGACTGCCTTTACTGGCTAGCATATAGGTCAGGCAACACAGGACACAATTCTCCTACAGTGTGAACAGCTACCAGACCTGTTCAAGGCTACACTGAGGCCTGGGAATAGCTTGTGTCCATATGCCATAGTTATAATGATATTAGCAAGGACATAAGGAGCAAAAACAAGGCCTCTGTTTAGTAACAAACACCTGATTTGATGACAAAGAGAGTCTTATCCACGGCCCCCAGCATCACCCCACCTCTTATGGACCTTACAATTAGTGCAGCTGTAGCAGCACCTGCTGCCTCTCCAGCACACTCTTCCACACACTAAATACTCTTGCAAACTTTAAGTCCCAGTGGCCAAGGATCATCCTTCTCCCAGGAGGATGCTTACATCTGGGGAGACCACAAGGTCTGGACCCAGAACTGCCAGAGACAAAGCCAGCCGGGGAGAGGATAACCCACATATCTTTAGAGGGATACTGCTGATACATGAGCCTTTTTCCGAAGTTAGTGTTCAAAAAAGGTATAATGTCGTCATGGGGCTGAGCTCAAGGATTTCAGACTGTTGCAACGAATGTACAATGAAAAGAAGAAAAACTCCAGAGAGTCCCCAACACTCCTTTCACTTTTTTTACTGAATTTACTTTTGAGCCACATCTGTGTGAAAATCCCAAGCCAGGTGTCAAATCTGTGGCAGCACAGGCAGTCCCCATCCCTGCTGATTCTTGTGGGATTTGCACAAGTGATATTCCTCACTGCTGGTAGTAGATGTGCCAATTCCATCAAGCAGCTCGAGGCCAGGCAACTTGTATTTTGATGAATTGCCAGTGACATTTTTCTTTTTTTCTACTGCATTTTTCTTTTTGCAGATTTTTCTATTACAGTTCGACAGTTTTATGAGAATTATACAAAACTCAAAATTCACACATTTTTGGCCTTAATGTAACATGAAATCATAAAGAAACAATGGTTCATTACAAAGAAACTCCACAAACAAACAAACAAAACCAAAAACAAAACAAACCCTAGGCTTATAAAATCTCTATTCTTGGCTAACACAGTGTTTTTCAGGGACAGAACTACAGGAAAAGCTTTTTCAAAGAATAGAGAACATAAGCAAGAACTTTCCTCAAAAATACACTGCAGCATTATTAAAATATGACTTCAAACACTTTACACTTTGCAGTTTTTCTTTCTTGAGTCCTCTTAAGTTTCACCTAGATTTATCGCATATTTTTCCTAGTTTAAAATTTTAAATCATGCTCCCATTTCTAGGGGATGGTAGGAAGGTGTGAACACACAGCAGGCATCAAGTGGCCTCCCGGCATGCTCTCCATTGCCCAGAGGTGCACAAAGACCCAGTGTTGTTTCTTTTACAATTTCCTCTACACACTTCCCAAAACTGCTGGTCTGGTAACTCACAGTCAGTTCACTGCAAATACATTATCTCCCACCTGGTCATTTTAGTGACCATTTAAGAATTAACTCCTATTAAGCAAATCAAGACCTGATATCATCAGTGCCGGAGTAACAGAATTGTTTAGGTCAGAAAGGCTCTCTAATATCACCGAGTCCAGCCATTTCCCAGCAGTGCCAAGGCCACCAGTAGCCCATGTCCCCAAGTGCCACATCCACATGGCTTGTAAATCTTTCCAGGGATGGCAACTCCACCACCATCCTGGGCAGCCTGTGCCATGGTTGAACAGCACTTTCACTGACGGTATTTTCCCAATATCTAGTGTAAACCTTCCCCAGCATATCTTGAGACCATGTCCTCTTGTCCTGTTCTTGTTCCCTGGGAGCAGAGCCTAACTCTGACCTGGCTCCACCCTCCTGTCAGGGGTTGTAGAGAGCCAGAAGGTCCCCCATGAGCCTCCTTTACTCCAGCATGAGTCCCTCAGCTCCCTCATTGCACCTAATAACTCTTGTGCACCAGACCCTTCCACAGCTCCACTGATTGTCATTAGACACATTCCAGCACCTCAGTATCTTTCAGAGGTCTTCAACCACTGTCATCAAAACAATTACCTTGTCCTAGAAAACTTCTGCAGCCTGACTCAGATTGCAAATAGATTTCATTTTTGTGGTGTTCAGATGCACAGATGCCAATGCATCCCTCTACTCACCTGGAATTATCATTTTGGTGGTTTGCACAGAAACTCTCAGATGTTTTATTATTGTTGTGGGAAAAAAAAAAAAAAAAAAAAGCAATTAAGGAAGCATTTAAGCTTTTTAGAATGCTTTTCTTTCTTTTTTTTTTTTTTAATTTTAATTATTTTGCAATTGGAGATCTACAACAGATTTCAGCATTTATCTGGCAGTGAGAAACCCTACCTGTGGGCTGAACAGGCCATTGATGCCCTAAAAGCTGCCAGCCAGTCCTGAGCACCTGAACCTCCCAGCTGCCACGGCAGTGGGTGGCACAGCTGTGTGTGAGCATCCCAGAACCCAAACACCTGCATAAGGCGCTGCACGTGACACCTGCAGAGCACTTTCCACCCACCAATGTGGAGCTGGTTTGACGTCCTTTTTTTTTCAGGGTGTTTCAGACCACAGTGATCACAAGACAAGGCTGCTCAGCATGTTTGCAGAACAAGCCCCAGGCCTGCCACAAACAGGACCACCATGAAGGCACCAGAACCCTCTTGTCTTAATCCTCCTGCTATAGCTGCTCGATTTAAAATTGTATTTATTATCCATACCACAGCGGTATTTGGGGCAGGGGGAAACAGATTTAATTAATTAGACATCACAAAATCCTTAAGTAAAAGATGCTATGTAAATGCAAATTGTTATTATACATGCTTTGCACCAAAATATGTTTACCATAGTTAAATTCAACATTTAAATCCACAGCCAAACTCCCAACAGAGTCAGGCTGTACATCATCAAAAGAGGCAGTTAATAGCCTGGGTCTTAGTGGGGTACAAGTGCTCTCATTTGCTTTCTCAAATGCACTTCTTCTTTAATGGCAAGATAAGAATTCATAAAAATGGAAAAACTCAATAGTGTCCCTGTTAGACTCTGTCTTCTCATTAAAAATGACACTTTTGTTTTTCAGATTGGCTGCTTTTCCACAGGAGTTTATGTGACCTTTTTTCAAATCTTTAACACAGCAGATCTTATTGTGAGTGATGGATAGATTATTGGAAAATGCATCTGCATTTTTATCTATTAAATGTAGAAACTAAGCTGTAACTCTTAGCATAATGCTTCACTAGAAACTATCCATCTACCAACACCAATCTGCACTTCAAAACAGTCCTGCAAAAGTTAAAGTATAATTCTGGGATTATGTTCCACATTTAAACACAGATCAACATTTCTAGGTAGGGACAGGTTATATGACCAACACATAGCCCAAGAAGAAGACTTTTTATTTTTGCTATTCCAACTAGGCAACCACAACAACAACAACAACAAAAAAAAAGCATTTTTCCAGAAGAAAAATGTAATATTAACAAATCCAAATATTTTCTTTACTTTCTTCAAAACTGTGCTGATTTGAGATGGGGAGGGGAGGGGAGAAAAAAAATAGAGGAAGAAGAAGTTATGAAAAAGTTATATTACTCTTATTTCAGAGAGTTGGAACAGGAAGTACAAATTAAAATAACTTTTCATTGAAAAATGCAAATATTTTTTAATTTTAAATCAAAATAATTTACATCCTTTCCGTCAGCTGGTGAAAGCACAGCTGTAAAACTGCTGCTGACTATCAGCTGGATAACAATTCTCCCCAGGATCTTTGGGTGACCCTTCTTTCTCTCTCTGGGGCAGGTACATCCCACCTACACAGGTCCAGCTTAAGCTAAGCACTCCTCATTCCCTCAATAGCCTTTGGAAAGAAATATGCACATCCTGATGAGAATCCCTAACCTTATATGCAGAAATTCTTTGGACAAGTCACCTTCTGGAGCTGTTTTTTCCTTTGCACCTGGAGATCTTGCTACAGGGATGACCAACCATGGAGCTCCTAAACGATGAGATATGAGCAAAGAGAGTCCAGTGCTGTGTCACTGTGAGAATCAAATATATACTGGTAACCAAGGGGGCCAAAATCCACAGCTGAAGTGTAAAGAGTAGATTTGTTCCATCACCATGGTGGCACTACAGGGACAAATACACTGCTAAGCTTTCATCTTAGCAGGGGCAAAAAGTGTGTGGGCTGTTCCCAGCAACACTTCACAATGCTGTGAATTTTCTCTGTGCTTTTATAATCTCTGCTTTTATCTCTCTCCCAAGACAGGGAGCTCAAGAATGTCTGAGAGAGGGCCTCCAAGTCTCCATAAACACCTAGGTTATCTCTACACAGAAATTCTACTTCTCAGAAAATAAAGAGGATAAAGAGCATAATTTATGTTTCCCCACACTGCTATTCTCCAGGCCTTGGCATTTCCAGTTACAAAGTCACTTAAACTATCATCCTCCTCACCAAGTCTTCTTTTTGCAACACTTTCATCCCGGTCACTCTTAAAATACAAAGTAGTAAATACTGCTTGTTTAAGGCAAAAAAATAGTGTTTCCTAGTGAAACCAGGTTTCTCATTGTGGTCAACAAGATCTGGATTTAGATCTGAATTCATGACAATAAATAACCTACAACTGCTGAATCAGCTAGACAGGAGATTCTTGCATTCATTCTTTTTGACTACAGTAATATACAAATTAAAATAAACATCTCCTTTCTCCCCCAAGATCTGCCACCATCAGATTTCACAATTATTTTTCCATCATTATTACTTCTTTATCACTTCATTATCACTTTTTTACTTCTTGACAATGAAATAATAACATCATTACTATAACAGTATCACATTTTTGCACCTCTAAAATAATAGTAATCTTCACTGTAAACATCATGTGTGCATGAAAGAGAGAAATGTTCTGTTTCATTATGTATTCCTCAAAGGCATCTATTGGGAGATTTTTTGCCTCTAAATGTCACATTATTGTTTCAGTTGGACACAGAAAATACTTAGGTGTCTCAGATGACCATCAAAAATGGTTCATAAAAGGCAGATCAAATATGGCTCAAGACAGAGGAAAAGCATTCCTTCCTTGGCTCCTGCCAGCACTAGGTTCAGAGAGCAGACTTAAATTTTAGTCTTAAGCACAGCAAAACGATAAAATTAAAGAGAAGGTGGGACTTGGAAAGAGGTTGTGACTTTATTCTGATGTGGGATGAGTACCCAGAATCCAGCCAAGACACGGCAGAGAAAGGCAGTGTTTCCTTCCTTTGTGGGCCAAAGAGTTCAGTCTGTGACCATGTTCCACCTCACCTATCCACACTAATTAAATATTCTACCTGGATGTGCACACCTCACCACATACTATTAAGACTGAACTCCTAATCTTTCTTGTGTACTCCTAAGACACCTAATTTCCAAAGCCATAAAAAGAAATAGGTCAGATTTCAAGATGTTTGCACAACCCAAATGTCCTCTTTTCTGCTTTCACCCTCCCAGCCATTACCAGAGGAACACAGCCCTTACAATCTTCATCAGAGAGGTTCAGTCAGGTCAAGAATCCCAGGGAAAGAGTTTGAAGGCTGCTATCTTTTCCTGGTCACTAGAAAGCAACAGGACAAGATGAAATGGCCTCAAGTTGCTCCAGGGGAAGCTTAGATTGAACATCAGGGAAATTTTCTGTACTGAAAGGGCTGTCAGGCACTGAAACAGACTGTCCACAGCAGTGATGTCCCTGGAGGGATTTAAATGACATGCAGGCATTTGGAGACATTGCTAATCATAGATTTGGCAGTGCTGGATTAGTGGTTGGACTTGATGATCTTGGAGACCTTTCCCAGCCTAAATGACTCTCTGACTGAAAAAAGGAAAAAGATACAAAGATGCAAAACCGCCACCCCCAAAAATTAAACAAAGGAAAGCAAAACATCCATATTTTCCTTCCATGTTTTGTGGTATCTCTAAAATGTTCCCTTAAAGTCATGTACAAAAAGCAAAATAAATAGTGAGAAAGCTTCCTTACCCACCTACTCCATTTTCATGCCCAGTCTGGTACAAGCAGACCCTCAGAAGGTACCAGTGGTCCCAGTAACATGGACTGCAGGCTGTCCTAGAGCCACCCTGGGCACAATCCCACTAAACAATGAAACACAGCTCCTACCCAAGAGCATGGAAGCACAGAGCCAACCACAGAAACATAGGGCAGCAGAGATTAGAAAGCAATTCTGGAGTTCACCCAGCCCAGCTAACTCGGTTATGCAAAAAAGTAGGTGTCAAGTCCAAATTCAATACCTAAGCTCTAGCCTGTGGAGTCAGGGAAGTTTCCCCATACCCTTCCAGCCAAAGGCTGGTTTCTAGGGTTTCTCAGATGAATCTTCCTTTCACAGACTGAGAAAGATCTGTTACCACTCTTCTGGAAGTGATCAGCATCCTATTGCCCCTTGTTTTCTTGTTAAAAAAAAAGGCAAGTCCTTTTGAATTGAATTGAGGTAAATGCTGAAATATATTAGTGTTTAATCCTGGTAAGAGATCAGCTTGGGATTTTAGAATAGTGACTTTTTTCCTTCTATTGAAGGCATCAGAATTCATACTGGTGGCAAATGATTTGATTTTTGCACAGTGTCCAGTCCAATTGCAGTTCCACTATCTCATGTGTAGCTTCAGAAGGAACCAATAATACCTTCCATTCAACAAAACCTGGCAAAATAATGGCTCATAAATTGCAGTTACATCATGATAGCACAAACAAAGTAGCATGAAGACTGAGGGAGCAGATGAGACTAAGCAGTCCTAAGCAAAAACATGTTGAGAGGCCAACTGAGCACTGCATGTCACCTCAGAATAGCAGCAAGAAATGTCTTGTCTTTTGGCCTGCATTTATTCCATTTTAGCAACTGTGTTCCCTAACTACAAAAACTGAACATTATTCCAGGAATATGGATTGCTAAACATATCCCTGTAATCTGCATTAGCCACAGATCTGTGCCACCTATGAATAACTAATTACCTGGCACAATATACTACAACTAAGATGTTGGATACATCGACAATAATGAAAAGGTCAGGCTGATCTTCCCAGAGGTGGTGGAGTCTGCTCTATGTTCAGTTCAGCTTCACATCTGGGATCACCTGTGTCTGGTGGCAGAGTCCAGCAATGCAGGCCAGAGCGGATAACTAAGATGACAGACATTGAGAATGTCTCTCCTTCTCCATCCCTCCAAATAATAAACTGACTCTGATCCTGCTCTTGTTCTCTTTTCTTCACCGTTTTGATGTGCATACAAAATGGGCAGCAAAGTCCATGGATTTGGCTCTCCAGAACCATTGTCTACAAGGCTGACCACAAAAAGAAGCAAGGAATGTAACACTCCAAGCTGCAGCTGCAAGTTTGAATGCAGAGGATAAGACATAACTTGTCCATACTTGGCAGAGTCTTGGTCTCTCCCTGCATATGAGGAAGAGCAGGTGAGCCAAGGGTGATAGAGATGTCCCAGCATGGAAGAAGACCAGACTCCACTCCAGCATTTGCTAGACAAAAAGCCCACTGACAAATAATCTGTGACACTTCTTTTAATGGAGTGATATAGAGTTCCCATCAGACCACAGTCCAGTAAATGATGCTTCTCTGCCCCTGGGTGAGGTGAGGGTAGTTGAAAGCCACTCCTGGTTCTGTAAGAACATACTGACTCTGCCGCTGGACACAGCTGGGCTGCTGCAGATTCATTAATCCACCCCCAGCACAGTATTGGAGAGCCACATAAAGATTATCAAGTTTAACATGGCTTTGCCTCTCAAAGTGACACCAACCATGCTGAAATCAGCAAGTCAAAGTAGGGAAAATGCATCTGGAAGTAATTAGTAACAATCACAGGCTGCTTGGGAACTGCTGACAACAGTAGCAGTGTGCTGGGCCTATGTCATTGGCTTGTAAATGGAGAGAGCTCTTAGAGGATGTGGCAGCATGCAGTGACGGAAGGGATTTTTTAAACTTACTATTTAATACAGCATAAAAACAATGCAAAGAAAGCAAGGAGTTCTCTAATCAGAGATTTTGCTGGTGATCCGCAACGCAACAGAGGTGGTGGATGAAGAGTACTGAGAGCTGTGACTACATTTCTCCTTAGCAGCAAGTACTAGCACGAATGCCAATGTTTAAGCAATCCTTCAGTTTTCAAGAACTATCCCATATGTTTGGATATGCCAACTGGCTAAGAGAGAGAAATGTTACATTTTCTACCAACAACTGCACAGAGGATCTTTACCATCTTAAATCTCAACATTGCTTTGCCACCCACACCACAACCTGATAACAAGAGCAATGAAGAACTGTAATCATAGTTCCCTTCTCAGACTTATTTCCATTTAATTCTTTCATAATCTTACCAATTTAAGACTAACAACATGAAATAGACTAAGTTCTCTTCACATATGGCAGCCCAGACTACTCCAGAATTTCTCATAAGAAATTATTAAGCTTGAACAGCAGATACAGCTATAGAAAGGACATAAGTGTTCCTGGCTCAGACTCTTGGTTTTCATATTTCGAGTTATTTACCCACTTTTCAGCTTTACCAATAGCCCCATTCTGTGTTGAAATATCATGCAATTTTGTTCACAGCTCTGCTACACACAATTGGAAGAGTTCCCGGTAGAAGAGATGTTTCCCACCAGTGCTGCTCTGGATACCTTAACTCATTTGACAGTGTTTTAAGCAGTTCTTGGTCTTATGACACTGAAGCTGTTACAAACTTTTTAATAATATGGAGTATCAACACAGAAGTGAAATTGACCTCAAGGCATTAGCACCACCAAACACAGACTTTGGACATTTGGTGGACTTTAATCCAACTAACCCTCACTTTTACAGTTGAAAACACACTACCTAGCATGATAGAACATGTTGCCCCCCAAAGTCTCAGCTTTATTCTCTGAGTTTGTTCACATACACCACAGGACAGCCTGTATGAAACAAGGAAGAGTGGAAACACTCAAAAAAAGGTGAAGAAATTAAAAGCAATGCAACTTCCTGAATCCCAAAAGAAGACCAGAAGTAAAGCTGGCCATTCCTCCTCCAGTGAGGAGCAGTTCATATGGAAAAAGCCATCATGGATCTATGAAGCTTAGGTTCTTCTGAACTAAGGGGGGCCAAGGACCAAGAGGTGGTTCTGGCAGGATTTCTCTCATGAGTAAGGGCCTTACCACTGAAGTGGGGCTGATACAAAGCTAATCTTCCTCCAGGGATGGATGGATGGATGGATGTCTTGTTGGTCACCTAGCATCCCCTGCCCATCCCAGCCACAGAACACTAAGTGAATCACTGGATTTTTACCACAGCTTTGGTCAGACCACACACCACAAAAAAAGCTCTGAGAAGCCAGAGTAGGTGGTGTGCTTGCAGACATTTGTTGGACCTTGTACTCATAACCACTGTTGTGCACTATTTCTCAGTTCCTGATTTTCAGAGATACCTGCCACAGATGAAAGTCCCATGGCAATATGCACCTTATGCTTACAAGGGAAATACGGTCAACAAATGTGTCTCCTTTTCCAAATTCCCTGTCCCACCAAGGAAACAGGCTGGGAAAAGAGTTGTGACTGAAAAGATGACTTATATTTTGGGAGAAAATAGAGAAATCTGTCCAGAACTACAGTGAGAAATGCACCACCAAGTGTACTGTTACTGTTACCAGGTTACTGTCCCGTAATGGACATGCCTTGCACATTACAAACCATAGCTTGCTACTGAATCCTCCTGGCTCCCAACAACCTGCAAATCCCTTTCAGCTCCTCAGGAAGCCTCAGAGTAGGGAGCATGACTCAGGCATACAATACTGGCCCATATCGCGATGGGGATTTCTGTGTACCTCCAGAGCATGACCAACACAAACCAATTCTTACGGCTATTAAAAAAGAATATGAAAGTATAGCACGTAGACATCTTCTTCCAAAAACATACCAAAAGGCACAGGTTATAGAAAACTTTTGATATGCTCATGTAAATTTATGTTTTATGAATGCTGTTGATAGAAAATTCTACAGCACTGTCAAATTAAAGATATAAATATCCAGTGTCTTGAAAAATGTGTTCTGCTGTAGCTGTCACTGATCTATTTAAGACTAATGGCAGGTGTTTTTCTAGAACATGCTGTTCTAGAAAGCCAGTTCCATGTTTTTGAGAACTAGCAAATTTAACATTGGGAACTGTTGCTTTAGTGTAGGTAACATCACAGGGAGAATCTCTGTGAAATCCATATTGAACTCTGCAACATCACCTCTGTAGTCGGTTTTACTCCAACAAATGTGATCAATCAGCTTACAACACCCTAAGGAAGTAGCAACATGAGACATGTGAGAAGTGCTTAAACCAACATAAAAAAAAGAAGTGCTGCTGATGTACCAGCCATAACAGCTCTTCACTGAACCTCATTTTGGCCAGGTGTAAATCCTGGATGAGCAGTTCCTTAGAAGTGCACAGAGGCTGCAGTTAGGTCACCCCAAAGCCTTTTCTCCAGCCTGAAAAATTCCAATTCTCTCAGCCTTTCCTCATAGCAGAGGTGTTCCAGCCCTCTTATCAGCTAGGATGCCTCCTCTGGCCTGGCTCCAGCAGCTCCAACTCTTTCCTGTGCTGAGTACCTCAGGGCTGCTCTGCAGGTGGGGTCTCACCTGAGCAGGGCAGAGGGGCAGAATCCCCCCTCACCTGCTGCCCATGCTGGGGGGTCAAGCCAGCACAAAGGGGTTTCTGGGTCCCAGCACACATGGCCAGGGCAGGGCCAGTTCTCACCCACCAGCACCCACAGAAGTCCTTCCCCCAGGGCTGCTCTCAGTCTGTCCCCTGCCTGGATCAGTCCTGGGAGAAGCTACAACCCAGGTGCAGCATCAGCATCTGGCCTTTTTAAACCTCATGAGATTCCCATGGGCCACTTCTAGACCTTTTCCAAGTCCCTCTTGGATGGCTCTATCTTTCAGGGATGTTACTGCACTCTCAGCTTGGTGTCACCTGCAACTCTGCTGAGGGTGCCTGTGATCCCTCTGTCTGTGACACTGATGAAGATACTAGATAACACTGGTTCCAGCACAGACTCCTGATGGACACAGATATATCTGCTCTATCTCCTTACATCTTACAAGCCACACAGCTCCAGAAGTCCCTCTTTCTGTCCACCATCCACCCCTAGAAACGTTTCTTATCTATGAGTCCAGCACTCAAACCACCCATACAGAACCAGACAGATATTAAAAGAAGTCTCTCCCCTCCCACTTCAAGGAACACATGTATTTCTTCTTTAACTCTCCAATCTCTTTTCAATCCTCCTAAACTTTGTTAAGAAAAGCTGAAGACTGATGCTGTACTGGGTTAAAACAACTTTGTGACAACACTTCTTTTCGAACTTCTCCTCTGCTAGATGAGATTGTAAGGCTTTAAAGACATAGTAATAATTTACAGAAATCAGTATAATCTTCCACTGCAGCTACAAAATAAACTGTTACATCCAATCTTTGTCAAAACAGAGAAAATCCAATGAAACTTGCACCAATTAGACATAGCAATAACACGGAGAGCTAACATTCATATGAAACAGCCTTAAATTTTAAAAGCCCTATTTTTTTCTGATTTGCACAACTAATTTGGGACACAATTTAATAATATGCTTACCATTTGGCCAATTTCCTTGCAAGCAATGGGGTCAGTCCCAAATAAATAGGTGACCAAAGCATTTATCAGACTCTAGCTGTTTCTTAACTCTTGCTCTACGCCTGCTGAATAAATGCAGATGATTTGGTATTCCTTGAACAAACAGTTTTTGCTTTTCATTTAAACACTCAAATTTAGTGCACAGGTATAATTCAGAAACAGTATAAACTGACCTTCCAAAATTCAGGCTAGTTTGAACTGTCATAAAAACTCCATCTAGTCAAACATACCAGGTGTATTTATGAAAAATGAGCACCAAAGCCCAAAAGCAGAGGCAAGCATTCTGCTTTTAAGTGATGCAGTGGTATTCAGGATGTACTTTTGGGGTGGAGGGGCACATCCTTTCCTGCAAAAGAGGGATGGATGCTCCACTTGTCAGCTACAAATGAACACAATTTACACAAGCCATGCAGCTGACTTTCAACAGCTCCTTGGAAATCACATTCAAAAAGGGACTCTTTGAGCAAATTACTCCATATCTGACACAATTCTTCCATAAAGGACCTCATCATGCAATATGAAGGTACAGACAATTCACACTGCTTATCAGTGTTTGAAAATCATTTACCTGTGACAATAGGATAGGACTGAGGCCCAGGAACACTCGCTCCCAAATCTGCAGAAGTAGGGCTGGTTATGTTGGCCTTCATGTCATCCAATCCACCAGCTAGTGAGGCCATGGCTGAGTATTCAGTTGCCTGGAAAAAGAAACAAAAGACATTTTAGTGGCAATAAATTTACTAATCAAGAGCACTTTTTTGCATGTGCCAACAGAAAGTAGAGGCAATACAGAACTCAAAAATCCTTGGTTCAGCCAGCGTTAAAGGCAATGACCATTTACACTGGGCTTTTCAACATTCAAACTGTTCAGTAAGTGGGTCAGTGCTTATCATCAGTGTTCATGAAGAACACCAAAATAGGTTTTCTTTCTAAAACCAAAGCCAAACTCATTCATATGTAACAAGGCTTTTCTGAAAGAGGAAAATTTGTAGATTACCTGCCAAATGCAAGCTACTTTCTTGTTAGGGAAAAATGTTCATGCCTCTTAACCTCCATACTCTCCACATTTTAGTGTTGGCACTTGAGGGGACATACACTAATGAGAATGTGGGAACAGGTTTTCCCGTTTCCCTTTTCTTGGGAATGTTGCATTTCTTCATCATCTCACAGGAAAGAAAAGGTATGTATATATAAGAATTTGTTTAATGGATGCATTTGTAGCTGCTTCTAAATCCAAGTTATTTAAAAATAAACCACCTGACTGTGGTAGGGACATTTCCAAATAATTTCTTAATCTCATTACCTGAAAGAGGATATGGTAAGCAAGTACAGATCCTCAGAAATCAGAGTGTTTGTGTCCTATAATCCTGTTTAAGTCTCTGTAGCTACAGCATTCTATAGCTGAGGCCAATGCATGCATCTAAAGGATGTATATGTACATGGCACAAAGTTTATCTTCATTTGCCCTTTTTCAATGATTTCTTATTGTCAGGATCATTCCCACAAATCTGGGAAGTTTTCTTTCAAAGTTCTCTGTTCCCTGCTATCTGGCCTTTGAGTTTTAATCCCTTATTTGAGACAGCAGTCAGGCCCATATCAACTAGAGATTGACTTCAAATAAAGAACTGCAATGGGAAAAGGTAAACTGAAGAGCAGCCACTGTGATGCCAGTCCCTAATGAATTCCTAAAGATTAAGTCAATGCAGAAGTGGTGCAGAGATGAAGAAAGGCAGATGAATCCAGGATCACATGGAGGTTTTTTGGAGCAACCAAAACAAAACTCAGAAAAACACAGAATCCCAGACTGGTTTGGATTGGAAGGTACCTTGAAGACTAACTTATCCTACCTCCTACCATGGGCAGGGACACCTTCCACTAGACCAGGTTGTTCAAGGCTTCATCCAACTAGGCCTTGAACAGTTCCAGGGATGTGACATCAAAATAAGTTAACGTTACTTAAGGAAACAAAAGCTGATGTGAGTGCATACATCCTTCTCCTTCCTGCAAGTTTCTCTCAGAACCCAGCACATAATCTGGTGCTTGCCACTAACTCAGCACTTTGGCCAGGAATATGTGCTGGTGTCTCTATAGCTCAAGTCTCAAACAGAAGTTCATTTACATGGATAGTCCTGTATTAACAGTTCTGTGTAATAAACATGTTTTTTCTGGAGACACCAGCTGGATGAGGCAGGAGTACAACTTGTCACCTTGAAGGATCCCCCATAAAAACCTCTTGCAGATGAGCATGCAAAATATATTTTACCATGGGCCAGCTGCTGGCCACCCTTGTCCTGCACCCAGCCCATGCATCAGAGTTCTCTGGCTTGTCTCCTAGGATCCTACATAATGTTTGCATTAAAGTTGTACTGTTCCTAAGTTCTTTCAGCTCATGCCTCCTGCAACACTCTCTGTGTCCTCATTTTTGCCTTACCATCATGCACCAAGGCCTTTTTGTCTACCACCACTGCCTCAAAGACACCGACACCTCTGACCCATCTCCACTCCTGCTCCTGGGAGAGGACAGCCCTGGCAACCTCCCTCCTATGCAGAGGATGCCAATAATGCTCCCAATATTCGTCCTTCCTAGAAGAGTAATCAAAGGTCCTTCTTCTCATTCAGCATCACACCACAATGCATTTCTCAGCCTCCCCACACCATTCCACATTTTCCTGAGTCTCCAACCCCACCTTTCCCCTATGCAGGGTACATGCACATATGGCGGCACTGCGAGATTTTTTCTTTCCCCAAAACCCTAATCTGACAAAACATCAGAGAAAAAATAGCCCTGCAGAGACATCCCATGCAGCCGGTGATGCACAAGCATGGATGGGCTGGCAGCATAGCAGAGGAGAAACCTGTCCTTGTGTGCTGCTGTTTGGTAGTTTTGATATCTCTAGCAGAGCACATACAAATACCTGGGGAAGGATGCCTGATTTTACCCATGTTGCTCTATGAAAGCCATATCCACACCATATCAAGACTATAAAATATCTTTGGGTCCTCCCATGAGGTGCTGATTGACCACCCCCAACAGGCAGAGAGTGAATGTGGCTTTCCAATTGAGAGCTGCACACTTGTAGTTTGGGAGGAAGCACCCAGCTGGAATGGGATCCCTGACACGGGCTGGGTCACATGAGGGGACTGAGGAAGGAGGTGCACATCCCAAATTACAAACCCAACTGGAACCAGCCTGAGCCGTCAACTGCAATACTCAGACACGGGAATGTGTAACTCCTTAGCTTGCCACCCTTCAGGAGGCCAAGAAATTGATCCTGGGAAAAACAGGACCAGAGTTAAAACTTTTAACTGTAATGACCTGGAAGCACCATGCCAATGAACCATGAGTAGCCCTCTGAGCTTGGAGAAACTGACCAGTTCTAGTGTCAAGCAAGCAGCAACCAGAGCATAGCATAACCTGGCAAGGGTCACAACAGAGGTAGCCTGTGCTCTTCCATGTCACTGCACCATAGTGAGTTGGAGCAACATGCAGTCGTGCAGTCCCAAACTATGGAACAACATCCGCAGACTGGAGGGGCTGGAAGCATTATGGTTGCTCAGCACAGTGCAGATGGAGAGCCCATAGCCAAGCAGCACCGTGGTAGGAATGATCTGAAGATGTGCAAAATGGAGGTTTGGGGTCCTTCCCTGCTTTTGGTCCCAATAACTTCCTGCAGATGGGAGCTGCATGTCTTTTGCAATGGCCCAGCAACTTTTCCCAGAGGTAACAACAGTGGGATTTTAAGAGATTTTTTCCAGCTACTTTGCTGTGCCCAGATTCCTCCTTGGAACCACCATCAGCTGAACATTAGCAACCACACGGAGCAAGCACTGACCACTGCTTCCAGCACTGAGGGGCAGCCATTCTGATTGCTGACTCCCCTCTCATCACGCAGTCCCAGTGGAGGAGTAACCCCTCACATCACATCCACCTCTGCAGTTACAGTTTACTCTGCAAAGCAATGGGGCCAGGGCCAGCACTGGGCTGGCACAGTGACAGTGACCAGCACCTGCCTGTGGGCAGAAAAGGTAACATTGTGCTGGCAACAGCAAGGTGCTGCAGGGAGGTGATGATCAGCAGAGACATATTCTGGCTCCAAAGGAGTGGGGCACCAGGGGTGCAGAGCAGAAGGGCCTTCACCCTAAAACGAGACCATGGGTACTGTCTGCAGCTGTCCTCATCCCCATGGAGAGGCCAGAAGACTCTAGAATCCCCTGAAAAAACAAAAACCTCTCTGACACTGTGGGCTCATGGCATTGGGTGTTGAACCACTTATGAGGGGTACAGTGGTGTCCCCTCTTCCCATTCCTCCCACACAGATCTCTTCCTTTCAGGCACTCCATCTGGAGGGGAAAGGAAACCCCAGGGGAAGGCAGTGCTCATGGAGCAGCCCCTCACCCCATGGCCCCACTGAGACCCTCACCCTCCTGCTGAACCATCCTGCTGAGTCTTCCCAAGAGTTTCTCCAGCTAATTGGTGTGAGAACAACAGAAGGGATCTCAGACTTGGCTCCTACACTGGTGAGCTGGCACTGCTGCTGGTGGGAAACAGCCCGGAATGACCGTCATGGCCAGGGGTCCCTCCTCATGTGGCAGGAAGCCTGACCTTCTGCTTGGTAGGTGAAAAAGCAAGAGACGGGTGTTCATTACCCTAGAAATTACCTGAAAAATGACTGCCTGCGGTTGTACCACGCACTGTCTCATCAGCATGGAGCACCACTGCCATAGCATGGAGGAGAGAAAACACAGACATGTGAAACGAGGAATATATAAAAGAGAGACTGAGAAGGACAAACTGAAAGGAAGGGCAAGACCAGATCTCATCTGTTCCCCTGCTCTATCCTACTCTGCTCTGCCTCATCTCTGGCAGAGGGAGCTGGGGGGAGTGGCTGCAGTGGTGAGGAGAGGAGTAATCTCTGTGTGCCTATTAACAGCAGCACAACTTCTCCTGCAGCAGCAGGGTTTGCATAGTCCCCCTCCATTGCAGTTCTCTGCAAAGTGCAAACGGGAAGGTTTCTGCTCTAAGTAAAGTTTTGAATCCACCCATTACAAAAGCTTTATTTCTAACTATCAATCCCTTTGGAGTGGTGGATGCAATACGCAAATGGAAACAAAAAGGATGCAGGAGGGTTTCATAACTCTTTTCAAACCTGCTGCACTACAGCAAAGCAGAGAGACAGACCACAATGAGCTTCACCCTGCACTTTTTCTGGTGGAGATGCCTGACTGTAATGCACTGAAAAGTCAACCCACCCTATGTGTAAAGAAATTGTCTCTTTGAGTTTTACCTGGGATTTTTATCCCAAAGTGTCAGGAAAAAATGGACACACAGTAGGGAACAAGGCCTCTCTGAAACAGCCTGGTTCTTGAGCGCCAGTGTGGGAAACTCAGGGAGCTAACAGAGGCTGGAAAGATCCCTGCAGCAGTGCTGTGACCCATGAGGTGTGAGACAGATGTATCTCCTTTTCACTCCATCCCTTCTGTGGGGCACAGACCTCACAATGCTGCTGAAGAGACTGCACCAAGCAAAGAGAGACAAGAGCTGTCTGCTGCACAGGGCAAATGGCCATTAAAATGAACCAGCTGGGGTCCACTGGGACTTCCACATGTTGCTTTTTGCATCTGCTCTCTTTTCCAAATCAGAACACCAGGCAGGCATGAAATAACACCTTCTGTGTTCTCCTGCTACTGGCACAGCTGCCCCCAGGCCCATGACGCTGCTCAGGATGCAGCAGCAGCAGCAGCAACAGCAGCAGCTCAACAGGAGTTCAGACCATCAGTGCAAGGTGCCAGCTTGTGGCTTCAGGGCTTAGTCTGCCTCCTCACTGACCATGTGCTCTGCCTTCCTTCCCGACAGAGATGGTGAACCAAGAGCCTTCATTGCCAAAATAAACACTTAGGTCCCTGTAAGGCACAGTGTTGTCCCCCAGATCACATCCACCACACCCCCTGCTCACCCTGATGGCAGCAGCAAGCCAGACCTCACACCAAATATCTCCAATTTATCATATCTTAATATTTTAAAATTAATTAATAAATAGAGCCAAAAGTGGCACACGTTGGGCAGGTTGTCCACAGAAACCCGCACCTCAGCCTGACAAAGGGAAAAAATTTGTAACATTAGACATGGTTCGAAGAGTTTAATCCAAAGCAGCTCTAATTAATCTCCCCAGGATTTCCCAAACCCAGAACTGCTTGCAGCTGCACAGTCACCACTGCTGCTCTCCCTGGAATTTCATGGGAATGGAAAATCCAGCCTAATGCCCTCCTCCTCAGCCACCCATGATATGGGTGGGAAAGGCTTCCGGAAACCTATATATCAAAGTCTCACCACTGCTGCCTGCCAGCCACCACCCCACTTAATAATTTACATTATATTCCCCGCACTGGCCACTGTTAACACCAAAAACAATCCAACTTTGGAGCAAATGCTATTTACACACCTAATTGGGGCCAAATCCTTGTTGCTCTTTGTTTTCAGCCACATTGGGCTCAATGCTGTCTCACAGAATCTGAAAGTTTGATTTCAGTGGTACAACCTTTTTCCCTCAGTTTAAACTGAGTATTTCTGAAGCTCTCTTTCACAATACATATATGTTTATAAAAAGTTAACATCTGTGCTTCATTTTAACCCAAATCCAATTAGGATTGTACACATCCCCAGACATCGCTTTGAATGCAGTGAGAATTAGCTCGTGCACCCTGCCATGAACACATTTACCCTCATACTTCAAAATAACTGACCTGTTTTTGACCCAATCTTCACATTATCTGCATATGGGAAATTATATACTACATTTTACATTTCCACTGTGCAATTCATAAGTGGGTGCAGCTATTCTCAGATTTTCCAAAGGGACACCTAAATCCAGTCTAAATGCCTAGAATTTACCTGTTGGTTTTCTTTTATACATATAAATAGCTGCATTTCCATTCACTCTTTGTTTCTCATTTTCATTTTGTTCTAATATCTGCATGTAAATGTCTGAAAATAGCATCTGTAATTGAAGATTATGAAGTATAGCCAGCTCCTGACAGGCTGCTAAGGAAGATGGATTATCCTCATTTTTCTGTAAATTTTGTCAATTTTGGAATTCATAAGCTATCAACACTGATCAAAATGTGACTGCACAGCTGTGTCAAAGTGGACGGCACAGCATCGGCGCAGCTCCGAGGAGGACAGCTCTCCCCAGCCACTCGGCCAGGGGCACACACTGCAGGAATCCTTCCCGGCTGCTTGCAGTATCTACATCCCAATCACACTGCCCCCTCCACCCCTGCAAAAAAAAAAAAAAAAAAAAAAAAAAAAAAAAAAAAAAAAAAAAAAAAAAAAAAAAAATCAAATAAATAAGTAAATTGAAAGTACGCAAATTCTCTGGTGCGCCAATTCAGATCACAAAGCACAATTTATTGCGTGTTCTCTCTTTTTATTTATCCCTAAGTAGTAAACACGATTTCCATTCAGGGGGTTTGTTATGTTCCACTCCTACCAGACAATCACGGCACACTTGAGGCAATTGTTTAGCCTCTTCCTCTCAATTTTCCCATTACTGGGAGTAAGTACTGTTGGGACTCTTTAATAGCCCGACTGCAGCCCATATCAATAACAGATGAGGTTTAATCGTCCAACACAAAAATTATTTAGGCTCAGTAAGGACATTCAATGTCATTTGCATAATGGCATTTCTATCCTGAGCACCTAACCCATCGTGCATAAACAAGACCCTGGGACCATAAATAATAATAAATCATGACGTCCATGCTCCTCTTGCTGTAATAGGAGCCTCTCTATGTAGAAATTATTTCAGCAGAAAACGGGCACTATAATTTTAAAGACATGTGGCATTGCACAGGCCAGTAAATCACACCCATGCGCACAGTCACGCACACTCATGTGCCAGTGAGGCTGCTCATAGTGAGCAGCAAAACCTCGTGAAGCAGCAGCACAGAACACTGCCCATGCTGACTGCTGGAAATGTTTTTAATATTGTTTCTTAGTCAGAGGTAGCAGGCTGAACAAAAGCAACGCCTGAGTAGTGTGCGCAGTGACTGGGCATGTGCTCGATGGACCTGTCAGTCTGCCAAATCCCTGCTGGGCAATCCCTCATGCCTGCTTGGATCTCTGGGAGGGTCTGATGGGAAGAGAGAAGAGACCTGCAGATGCTCAGATGTGTGTTTTCCAAGCAAGCTCTTCATGGGCCATTGCAGTCCCCAATGCCCAGCAGGGGCAGAAATGGCCAGTGGCCTCTCAGAATCATGAATCATTGAGGATGAAAAGCCCTCTAAGATCATTGAGTCCAACAGTTAACACTGCCAAGGCTGCCACTAAACTATGTCCTCAAGAGCTATAAACTTCCTTTGGTTTTCAAAAAGAAGCCTCTACCAAAAACCGTGTAAGGCCAGCCCAAGAGAGGTATATGTACACAATGAGCTGAGATGGCTTTCCAGATTTCCAGCTTCAACTGGCTGCTAACAAGCGCCTGGATGAACAGAAACGTCAATGCCACCACAGTGACAAAGCCAACCTCTGTTTCTCCTGGATTTGCTTGTTTCAACATCACATATTTGTCCTCAACAACTCTAGCATCTCTCTGTATAATACAAACGTTGCTGTGTCTCCTGCAGGACACAAAACGATAGGATGACTCACCCGAGTCTCCACCCACTCTCATCAGCACTGCCGAATCCTGCAGAGGCTCTTCCTTTCTGTCTCCATGCCAGAGCCTCCCAGTTCAGTTTACTGAGAAAAGACGACACTCCAAAACAGAGTTTGTAGGAGGCTGCTCCTGGTTCCAGTGTTGCAACACCAGTCCCTGCAGCTGCCCCAACCCGCTCCAATTTCTTCTCTCCAGTCCTCCTCTTTCCAGCCTTCCTCCTCCTCCCAGGGCAATCCGCTCCTGCTTTCCCCACAGACTTACCTGGGGCATTTCTCTTCTTACCCCCCTTTCCTGCCCTCTCCCCAGCACCAATTGAATTCTCTCAGCACCCTCCACTATCCTATGTGCAATGCTAAAAAGGAGGCACCTAATTAAAGCACGAGACACACAACCGAAATAAAATGTAGCACAACCCACCCTGGTGGAAAAACAGTTTACTTTTTGTAAACCCAGCACAAAATTTAGGCTTTTATGCCTCTAATTGCTACAAGACACTGTTAAAACATCCTGTTTCTCAGGACAGGAACTGGACACTTTCCCTCTCAACACTAACAATTTCAGCCAGACGAGGAGGGAAAAGGTGCAATCCTCCATCATGGTGGGTCCTCTGCTTCCACTGAAGTACTAAGTGTGACTGTGCAGAGAAGAAAACACAACCCTCAGCACAGTCAAATATTTCCTTATGGAGAAATACAAATCAGAAATGTGAATGCACACTGAGAATGTGTGAAGCTGGCACCAATATTGCCAGATATTCAGTCCATCCTGCAAATGGCTCCTGACACTTGAGAAGTCTTTTGCAAATTTTCAAGAGCAGTTGGTATTTATGTAATGCTTTCACATGAACTACCCAAAGGTGTTCCACAAATGCCATCTGAGATTCCTGTCATAGCATTTTTTGTCTCATATTAAGCCTTGTGTACAATAAACTGGTCTCAAAGTGGTGTGATTACCAAAGCAGCAGATTACCAGGGTCCAAGCCTCATGGGTAGCCAAAGCCCCTGCAGTCATTGCACCTACAAGGACACCAAACCTTTACGCAGGGGAAAGCCAATAGAGAAAGTCGGGGAGTTTGCTGTTCTGTGGCGTGTTGCAAAGTCCAAGCTGAACAAATCCATGTCAACTCATGAACTCCTGTATTTCAAAGCCAAACACCAAGACACATTTTTCATTTTCCAAAAGACTTTTGCTTTTCCTGTTGGTGCGCCTTGGAGTCTGGTGATCCTGTGGAGGTCAGGAAACTTCTGCCTTCCATTTTGGGGGTGGAAACTTTCCCTACAATGCTGAATTCCCCATCAAATCCCCAATATGGAGTGCGTCTTATTTAAACAAAAAAGGCAAAAACAAACTAAAAAAATCCCCACATTAAACAAAACCACCATCATTTTGCAAAGCTTTTATTTAATTTCTTCACCTGTACCTGAACTAGAATGGTAAAGGGCCACAATATTGCAGGCCAGTTTTCATTACAGCATGTTTATGGAAAAGCCAGAAATCTTAAAGGTCTTTTCTAATCTAAAGGATTGTATGGTTCTGTGCCTGGGGAGGTAGGATACTAGGGAAAAAGATATTATAGAAGGGTTTGTAAATCATTGGAACAGGCTGCCCAGGGAAGTGGTGGAGTCACCATCCCCAGAAGTGTTCAAAAAACATGTGGATATGGGTGAGGACATGGTTTAATGATGACTATGGTGGTGGTACTGAGCTGACAGTTGGATTTGATCCTAAAGATCTTTTCCAACCTTAACAATTCTGTGATTCTGTAAGTACAAATGTTGTTTTCAGAAGCATTATGCAGCACTTTCTGATTACATGTCTTTGGAGGCATGGGATTAGAAAGGCAGCAGGAACTGAACAAACTGTGCATTGACAGCAGCCAATGTGACTGACTTGGATATCTTAACTGGAGTGTTTTGTCCCAAAAATAAAAAGGGTCAGGATGGCTGCTGGGAATGGAGTGAGGGAGATACTCCTTGGCCTTCATGCATGCTGCAGGCATGCTTCGTGCAAATGGAGGTCCTGGGCAAGGGAACATCAGGGGAGTGATGCAGTGCTTGCTTTGATGTGACATTCAGCAAGGATGAATAGGCACAGAACCCACTCATCTTGTGGGGTAAATCTTGAGCTGTTTTTCCCCTTTGCTAATTATCTGAGGCCCACTGACAACCAAATCTGACCAGCAACACGTCCAGAGTGTGAAGGCTCCAGGACAAGGTGCTGGAGACTTAGGATAATAGCATTCCGCACCTCAAGGACAAACATTCTGTCTGCCCCACCTGCCCATGGGGCAGGGAAATGGGCTCCTCACCTTCAGAAATATACCCACAAACACCAGAAATTGTCTGCATATTGGTATAAAAAATTAAGCAAAACAGAGACAAGATGACAAGTCAGGGTACCTACAGGGTGCTGGTTCCAAGTAAAGAGACTGTCTGAGGACACACAGAGCCTGTTGCTGCTGGACACCCCACTATCATGATAGGCTTGAGTGATGGACCCTCTATGCAGAAAAAACCATCAAAGACAACAGATTTTGGTGAAACATTTCAGTTTTTATCAAAACATTTTCTATTGGAACAACAGGTTCAGCCAGGCGCACTAGTGTTGTAATAATCACTATTCTGCTGCTAAAACTGCAGACGATGCCTGGGCACCACACACACACTGAAGCATCACCACAAGCAAAGAGCATCAGGCAACCAGAAGGGAACCCAGCACCGGTATTACCTGAGCACCTCTTCCACCCCTAAAGCTATTCCAGTTCTTATGCCAGAGAGGTATTTGGGGTTATGTTTTCAAAATTTCCTCTCCAGTCACAAGAACCAGAGAAGAACCACTTTGAACAAAACCACAGACACAGCAGCTGCGCAATCAACAAACTCTCCCGCTGTTACCAAGCCTCAAATTTGACAATGCCCGAAAGCCATTCTTCAGGTGTATAATCTGATGATAATTTCTTGTGTAACATAATTTAATTTGTTACTTAACCGTGTGTTTCAATTATTTAGAGAGGTCCTAATAACCAGTGAAATACTCCAAGCCAAACAGAGGATCTAACAAGTGCAGTTCTTATGCCTGGCTTTTGTCCATAGCTTCTATTCAAGGAATGCACTCATCACCTCCAGGACCTCATTCTCCCTCAGCCCTTTGCGCCTGACTTATCTGGACTGGCTCAGACCTGAGGTCAGCCCTGAGCCTGAAGGGGATTTTACAGGAGAAACCCTTGCCTCTCCAGTGTTGCCCTTATTTCATTCCATTTTCAGGGTGAGAGGAGCAGAGATGAAATCATACCCCTACATGTTAATCTACTCCCTTAGTGCAGGAGTTCTCTCCTTTCAGGTTTTGGGGTGTTTGTTTGTTTGTTTGGTTGGTTGTTTGTTTGTAAAATTCTGCTGCAAAAAAAATTTAAGCAGACACTACTCATATGAGCAGAGAGGAGTTTTGAATCAGTCCCTTTTGTCTGGAAGTGGTTTAGCTCCACAATTGCTTTTTGTCATCATTCAGACACTTGTGTAGGTTGTTTCATTCAACACCATGCTAAAAAAAAGGCAACCCAGAACTATGGCACTCTTTTGAAAACCCAGCCTCTGCACTGAGCAAGTCTCTCAGACTCCTTGGTGCTGCATGCCAAACAACTCTCCATCTCATCCTATTCATTGGGTGAACCAGTGCTGCTCTTCCACGCTAACCACACTTTTCATTGTAGCCACACAAAAGTTTTCCTTAAACACATCATAACAACTGGAACAAATAAAGCAGATGAGCAGAAAGGTATGACCCAGGCTGGAACGAAGTTTCAGAGATCCCTCAAAACAGGCCAGCTATGGAGCCAGGCCATGCAGCTCAGGGGTCCTAGATCTAGGTGGGTCTTGAAAATAACCACAGAGGCTGCACAACTTTGGATCCTGCGGAGCCTCTCCTGTGTCACTTCATGCCCTTGTCTGTCATGTTCCCACTGTGCACCCCCATGAAGACTTTGGCTCCTTCTGAGATGTTTTAACACATCAAGTTCTTCAAAGGAGCATACTCCCGTCTTTGTTGATTATAAGGTGAATGGACAGATTTAGAGGAAGCCCACAGAATGACTGTAAAACAGCAGTGATTTCCAAACTGAGACTGGAAAATGTACTTGAAACTTGTCAGAGCCTTTGGGATCCAGATATTTACTGAGGACCAGGTAGAGAAGTCTTGCTCCATTCTTCAAATGCTTGTGCAAGCCCTTCACCTTAAATGCAGTCTGAATGGGCCAGACACTAGTTAAATGAACAGTCAACTATGTTCACTCACAGAGGTGTCCTTCCTTCTCTTGTGTGGCGAACATAGACATAAGGAGGTTAGTCAAATTTGACTTAACTGGCCAACTAGTGCTGTTACGTGACATTGCGTGACGTTGGTGAAGGGCCTTGTTCTCTAAACTCTCTAAACTAAACAAGAAAAATTATTTATTGCAAAACAAACAATAAATAAAGAGACGCAATTACTCAATGCCAGTTCCCAAATTTCAAAGAAATGTGAACGCTTCTGTCAAGATAACAAGTGGGGAAAGCTTTTCTTACCTCTCTATCACACTTAGAAGCCACAGAAAATCTTCTGGAGGAGATCACCAGCTGCCTCTGCAAGATGTTGTATTCTGTGTAGTCACTAAGCTCTGAGATGAAACTTGGTGTCTGGAAAAACATCCCCTTTCAGCATTACCTAACAGAAATGGTGCTACGGATGCAATTTCCAAACATTTTCCCGAGGTGTTGGGGATTTGGATTTTTTCCTTTTGTTTCTCTCATGGAATTTGTCCCAGCTGTTGCTAAGAGAGAATAAGACTGGCACTTAAGAGACGAAAGAAATGGCCAAGATGGGGAGGGTGCAGCTCACTACTTTCTTACCTGAGGGGGTTTTCTCTTTGGAAGGGTAGAGATACTAGGGATTTTGAGAGATACTAGGATAGGGATTTTGGCAGGGGGTGGGGGACTGGGCTCAGCTCCTTTCACACTCGACATAGAAGGGGAGAGAGGCTGTGGTGCTGTGGGGAGAATTCACCACTACCGCAGGGTTCCATCTCCTGCTGCCTTCTCCTACCATGAGTGGAGCTCTGCTTGTAAGAGTGGCCATTGCACTGGGACCTTATTAACGCCCGACCTCACTGAAAAAAATGACCCTCACCATCCACTCAGCTGCCTCAGGGGAAACCTTGGAATACCTCCTTGTTCACCCCAGGGAGCCTCTCCCGGTCGTGTTTGGGAGCCAGGCTGCCACTGCCCAGCCCTGCCATTCCTCTGCCACCCCTTCAGGTTTTTCACTACAGGGCAACCCAGCACCCCCTGCCTGCCTGGACACTCCTGCAGCTCCTGCTACAGCTGTGGAGTTTCTGATACATTTCGTTTACTACTCTGGAGTCTGCTCCTCCCTGCCGTCCCAGCTGCTGCTCTGAGGTTCCTGCTGCAGCCCCTTTTTTCCATCCAGCCCGCCCGCCATCACCGCCTGAGGGAGACGCGGCCGAGCTCGCGCCACAGCGCCCCCTGCAGGCGCGGGGCAGTCACGGCAGGGCCCTGCCCGGCCGGGAGCCAGCAGCGCCCCTGCCGGCCGTGCCCGGAACTGCACCGCAGGGGAAGGCGCCGCAGCCCAGAGAGGCTGTCCCTGGGCTTCTGATTTCGTTTGTTGTTGCTTTGCTTTGTGATCCATATACATACTAGTAAAGAACTGTTACTCCTCATATCTTTGCCTGAAAGCCGCCTAATTTCAAAGTTATAATTCAGAGGGAAGGAGGTCATACTTTTTCCATTCTTAGGGAGGTTTCCACCTTCCTTGCAGACACCTGTCTTCCAAACCAAGACACTGGGGTCTCAGGGAAAAAGCACACTACTCTCCTCCTCAGTAGCATCCTCATCCCTGAGGAGCTGCCAAATCAGGGGAGAGCTAGTCTGCCTTGCCAGCTGCTGACCATGCCACATGTCACCAAAGTTCCCTCTGCACAAACCTGTGCACAATGTGAGGAGCCTGCCAGGTGGAGAAGACCTCCCCCCAGTTTATGCAGAGAAAGAGAAAAGAGACAAGGACAAAGGAGATGTGGGAGCAGAAGCCACAGCAAGGCTGGCCTTTCCTTTAACTTGTGAATTTGTATTTTTACATATAGTCATATTTGAGAACAGTCAGGAGGAAAAAAAGGGGATGTTGAAAACCAGGAACACAATGCAATTCTCAAAGGAGCTGTCTACCTTGTTATTTTGGGATTCCTCCCCTTTGATGGGTCACAGGGAGGAGGAGATGACAAGGACTCCCCTGTGTAGGAAAAGGACTCACATTTGGCAACCCCGGAGACAGAGATAGTCCCCAGACAGAGTCATGTGAGCGGGGGAACGTAGCCCAGCAACCCCAAAGCTCAGACTAGGACAGAAGCATCATTTACATCAGCTCCGGCCATCGCTGAGGCTTCTGTAAGCCCATAACTATCAGTCAGTACTGTGATTCTAGATCCAGTCCAGCTGGGCAGAGCGTAGCAAAAATAAATGGGACGGGAATGATGGAGTGCCCAAAAATAGAAATTTAATGGTGGTCCAGTCACAAACACAGTGACCACATGGTTTGGGAAGCAGCATCCAAGGACCCAGGGGCATGGCTAACTTAACAATATATAAGGTTATCTGGGGGTAGGGGTCCAATCCCAAACGCGGGATAGAGACATGACTTTATATGTCAAAGGTCCCAAACCAACAGAGAACTAGAACTAGAGACATGACCTATTTTTGTATGATGCTATTAGCATCCTAATTTCCATATCCTGCCTCCCATGGTCTCAGGTTTATGGTTTCTGCATAGGCTACCTGGGCTAAGGTGTTATCCATCCCAGCTAGCTCGGTTGCCACATATAACAGGCACTGGGAAAGCTCCAGTCTTTCAATTTTACCCTGAAATCCCTGAAACACAATCCTAGCACACACAGTCCCTGAGTGCGCTGTTACTGTTCCCGAGCTTGGTCCCATTGCACTGACTGCAAGGTGTGTGCAGTGAAACCCCAGCTCTCTCCTCTACCAGCAGCTTCTCTTCAGCATGATCATGCTCCCAAGGTATTGCAGACTGCAGGAAATGCTCCCTGTCACCTTCTGGAAAAGTCTGCAGGAGAAATCCTGACCCCGGGCGGCCCATTACTTCTAGACAAAGTGGGAAAGCTGGTCACCACCTGCTTCTACGGGGAGGGACCTCTGGGAAGGGGCACTGGGCATTGAGCTGCAGTGAGGATGCAGGGTATCCCCATCTCTGTGCCAGACAGGAGAGTGGGCAACCCCTGGATTATCCACCTGCCCTTCTTCCCACCTCTCTTGCTTACTCAAAGACCAGTCATTTCAATTCCAGACCCCACAGACATCCTCAGCTGCCCCTGAAAGCTGCAGGGTTGCTTTTCAAAAGGGTGGTGTTGATGCAGGAAGACCTTTGCTGGATGCATGGCTCCTGTCATGCTCCTTCCCCAGAAAACTCTTCGCCTCCACAGCCCCACTGTCACACAGAATACACGCAGGTGTCATACAACAAAATCTGCTGTGACTGTCACCACCCAACACAACATGACACAACAAGGTGGCACATGCACAAAATTCTGTGTGGTCTTCAGAAGCTCATGCACAAAAAAAACGCTCACAAGGACGGGCAAAGGAGCAGGTATGCAAAGAGGAAGTACTGGCCAAAGGAGCTGTGCTTTCTGCTGCTATTTTAAAAGAAAAGCCTTTCCACTCAAAAAAAGAGTCGATTTTAGCAGGAAGAAGCACCATGGCAGGTTTCTTTCTCCTTTTTCAATCTAAACCAGAGCAGAGCCAAAGGAGAAGGTGGTGCATCCCTCTGCTTCCCCAGTAGTGTGATGAAGGGACACAGGGCTCAGAGAAGACACTCTGTCCTGAGAAGGCTTCAGTCTCTACAGCAGCACAGGTGTTGCATGAGAGCATCTGAGACAGACGGGGGAGCTCTATCAGACACTTTTGCAGAATAACTTGATGATGCTGAAGTGGAGACAGGAGCTGACAGCGTAGTCTTGAGGCTCAAAGTTGCTTTGTGCATGGAGCAGCCCCAGAAAAAACACCTCATGCAAGGAGATGGGGTAAGTATCATCTCCCAGAGGTTGCTGCTCTGTCCCAGTGAAGCACTCCATGTAACAGCTGAGCGCTGGTCCTCTCATCTTTTGTTTACCTGTTTACTGTTTACTATTATTGAAAGATTCTACTGGACAAGAAAAAATATTGCCAGCCTGAGATTTCGTTCTGACTAATCTTTAAAGGGCACAACTGGCTGGCAGAGAGGGCTGCACTAGGTGTGGGTACACCCCCACAGCACACGCCTGCACAACCTAGGTGGGAGCAGCTCATTCCCACACCACTCAACCCCCCTGACATGGCTTACCATGGGGACTAGCAAGCAAAGCCCAGCACTCAGGAAATCAACAACTGCAGCAAGGGGCCGGTTGCCACTTCCGCCGACCAGCAGGAGCACAGATTTTTCCCCTACAGCCTCTGCACAGGTCAGGGGTCATGGGTGCCTGTGCTCCCAGCTGCTGCCCCTGCGCTATCCTGCCTGCTTGGACCCCACGCCCTTTCCATTCGGTAGGGGTATTGATCTGCTGGCAGCAATGGGCTGGATAATTAGCCAGGAATTAGGGTTTCTATTACAGCCAGGAGGCTGCCCCAGCTGATTTATCACCTGAATAATTTACTGTGATTGAAAGGAAATTAAAATGAACTCCATTTGACAACTGTGCGCTTTTATGGGCTTTAGTGAAGACTCAAAAGCCAAATTAATAGCCTAGTGTTGTTTGATAGTCTACTGAGAGTAAATATGGGAAGGTTTTTTTGTCTCCTGATGTGCTCTCCTAGGCTTGATTTTAGAGTTGGGATTTTCCTCCCCTCCCACCAGTAAGGCTACAGCCTGGAACAGTAGAGATCTCAGCTACAAAATCCAGAGAACTGCCCTTGCTCCCTGCTCCTCTCTGCACTGCCAGCACCCACCCTCTCGTTCTCTTTTCTCTGGGTACAGAGGATCACAGGGTCAGCAGATTGAGGATGAGTAGGTAGCATCCACTGGCAGCCCCTGGCCCAACGTGGCACCAGGACTGGCACCAGCAGCCAGGCCAGCCCACCCAGCTGCTGTGGCTGGTGATGGCCTGCCGGCAGGGTGGCCTGAGGGAAGGCTCGGGGGCAACGCAGCCACCCACAAAATCATCCTGCATACCACAACCCCTTATCACCAGTTGGTCCCCCGCCGCTCTGGTAGAGCTGGGGGTGCATCTCACCATGGTTCAGGGTGCTCACCCTGCAACACCATGTCTTCCTACCCACTACTGCCTGGACTCCTGCAGAACTGGCAGAGCATTGCTAGGTTCTGCTTCACCTCTTCCTTTATGTTTTTTTTTTCTCAATTTTATATTTGTGTATATTTATTGAGCCACATATTATTGTTTCCTTTTCCTTTTTAAGTTGTTTTCTATTTAGCACACCATGTAATGTAGCCGTGGTTAAGAGGTTGCCTTGGAATGCTCAAATCATTCCTGCAAGTGGGAGATTGAGAAAATATTTGGTTCTTCAAACTATTCGTGAATAATTTTTATAATTTTCACTGCTTCTGGACAACATGACATCTTGGGAAGACACAAACAAATATTAGCTCTGCATTTCTCAATAAAAGTGTCAGAGTATTGTCAGATGCTCACCAGTCTATGTCTACCCAAAGGTTTCCCAAGAAAAAATGTATTTCTCACACTCAGGGGACCGGGACCAAGCGTACAGTCCTGCAGTTCATAGAATCATTGCATGGTTTCGGTTGGGAGCGATCTTAAAGATCATCTCATTTCAACACACCTGGCACAGGCAGGGACACCTTTAAGTAGATTCATTCCTTCCTTCTGCTTCTCCAATAACTGTACTTTGGGAGTGAGTCCTCTTAAAACAGAAATTGGTTATACTTTCTGGCTTTACTAGAATTTTCCATTATTACCACAGATCAAACTCCAGTACTGTAAGGGGAATATTGTGTATCTTCCTCCTCTCAGAAGTTGCATTCCAGCTGCTTCTAGCAAAAAACCCCCAAGACTCCTCTTTCAAAGCTGGAGCATACTTTGGCAGAAAGCAAAACCTAAAGATTTTCAAAAGAAGTTTGTGCCCCTCTCTTGGTCAATTCAGAGAACTTTGGTGCAACTCTCTCTGCATCAGGTTTCAAATTCATGCAATTCTTCCACTTTTTCCAAATCGTAAGTAATTTTTGAGGGATCCCTTGGCTATTCCATTAGTTCCAAATTCCATTAGTTATCCAAATTCCACCTGCCTATGCCAATCTCCAGATCCACATTTATTTGCAGTCTGTGTTATGACTACCTGTGTTACTATACATTTGCCAGGTTACATAAGCACAGAATATCTACATTTTACCCAGAAATCAATCTGAGAACAAATATTCTGTTTAGTTCTAGCTTAATGCAGTGGGCAAGCACCAGCATGGGCCTAGGAATTATGTGTTATTAGCAGCTAGCAGTTATCTTCTAAGCTGGTGACCTACATAGTGTTGAATCTGGTCACATCATGTTATGCCTCATTATGGCCCTGATCTAAACTTTATTGAAGTCAATAGAAATATTCCTCTCGGCTTCAATGAGTATTCGATTGGACTCATGTGTGAAACCGAAAGTACAAAAGAATCCATTTCTGTTGTGGACAGAAATCCAGCATGGATAATTCTTTTCTTTATTCTGAGAAAATTAACGCACTGTCTCTCCCATTGAGCCAATCCAGCTGTTCATCCCTCACCCTGCATTTTTCACCCACAGATGCATTAATCCCACTCTCACAGCCTCCACAAGCACACTGGCCCACAACCACTGCACTTGCCCCTGGCCTGCTTCAGTGGGGCTTCCCTGCACTTGTCCAGCCTCAAATACTTGAAATCTGCAGGTCTCCTTGGTCTCAGATTGATTTCCTGGGTCTTCGTCTCCAAGAACACCTCCTGTCTTTGTCAGCACTTTGACTGAAGAATTGCTTGAGTCAACAGTTCACAAAACAGATGGCACAGGCTTGGCCAGTCTGGGACAACTTTCCAAAGATGCTGTGGAGATCTCCTCCATCCTTCTGGCTGGAATCACAGGAAGCCATTGGAGGACAGTCACTCTAACAGCCACACAGAGGGGTTTGCTGAGTACAGCCAGTGCTTCCAGTTATTCCAGGTCTTAATGGACAATAGGCACTGGAAAATTTTGCCACTCAGTGTTGTAACTCTGCACAGGATGAGCACCAGCTCCAGATAAAGTCTGAATTGTCACTCCAGTGACTGTGAATAATGGGGGGTTGCCTGTGGCAGAGGCCAGGCTGAAGAATGTTGGTCTGACACCCCTATAGGTGCACAACACAATTCCAGGGCAGGCAGGCAGGTAACAGCAACTCCTTGTATCAGTTTGCTTTGTTCCAAGGGGATCTGGGGTGCTGACAACACCAACAGCCTTCCCTGTGTGCAGAGAGGCTTCACTGCAGAGCCAACACACTGGGGAGTAGCATGGCTCATCCACATACACACACACAGCACAGAGAGAACGGAAGCTGCCATGAAGGTTTTCCTTTTCCAAGGTCTGAGAATTACAAGGTCTGGAATTACAAGGTTGCAGGCATTGTCCCTGGGGGTGGACAAGACACACAGAGCTGGTACACAGCAGCCATGTACAGAACAGCAGTGCAACACTGGTGTTGCAAACATACCACTATGTGCATTTCCATACCCGTGCCCAGAAATAAGTGAAATCAGTTTTCCGTGAACAGTGGCAGCCAGTGCAAATTAATCATGGGCTGTTTGCAGAAAATAAGCACGAGAGGGTGCAAACATGAGAGAAAGGCCTTCATTCTTATGAATTCTCTTAACAGAAGAATTTGTTTTTATAGTGGGACTCTGTCAGGGGGAGGTGGGCCAGAGTGCTTCTGAGAACTGACTTTATGTCATGATTCCTCCCCACAACATACAGACATGAAAGGACTTGATCGTGTTTGCACAGACAATCCTCAGCCCCTGGCTCCCTCTGCCATTGGATGTTTTTCATGCTCCACACATGAAGGAAACACATCTGTGCTGCAGAGCACACATGTGCATGTGCCCAGCTGCACCACTGGGTGTTAGGCTGCAAGACAAGGCAAGCGAACAGCTGATGCCTTACTTCTGCCCCTTAATGCACAACATCTCACAGTCTTTAATGGTAGGAGCACACGGTGGAATCCCTGCCTCTTCCAGCACACACTGTCATCATTGTTTCTCTCAAACGACTGTCTGTTGCTTTTGTTTGTTGTCTTTGCTCCCTGTCACTGTCCAGTGGTTGCCTTCTCTCTCAAGACAGTAAGATCCCTTCCCCAAAGACAAGTATCCATTCCTCATCAGTCTCTCCACAGATGCCACAACTTACAGCAGATGTGAAAGATGTGACAATAATATGATTGTACTAATAATATGTGCAACAGTACAGCATAGATTTGCAGATTCACAGAATATTCTGAGTTGGAAGGGACCCACAAGGATCATTGACTCCAACTCTTAAGTGAGGAATTGAACCCACAATCTTAGTGTTATTAGCATTGTGCTCTAACCATGTCATCTGATGATAACTCCTCCATTTTATACAGGTTAACTGAGGGTAACATCAAGATGGGAAATTGAAGGAAGTGGATTTGAAGTACTCAAAGCAAAGGATTACACAGTGGTGGGCAATCACTCCCACACAGCCCATCAGCCCTTCTACCTACATGACGGGCAATGGACTCATAAAGGTAAGGACAAATTTTGTGTGGAAAATGCACCAGGAGGACTTTGGGCAGCATCTGGGAACAAGGCATTATGAGGCTGCAAATACTGTGCTGTGCAGAAGGGACTTCTTTCCCCCTCACCATTGCCAAGGGCCTGCCCCAAGCACACAAGTGAGGAGGAAAACTTAGAGAGGAGCCACAAAACAGGAAGGAAAAGGGATCTACTGTGTCTATAGAGTAACAATTATTCCAATGAAATACCTGGAGCCCTCCTCAGGGCTGATGCATCAGTACTGACACATCAGTAAGTTTTTGTGCCAAAGCAAAATTGGTGATGTTCAGCTGGCTGCTGCTGGATCATATTTCTAATAAAATGAATAAACAGTGGGTCAGCAGCTCATATCAGTCTTCTTCCCACATCCTGTGTCCATGGAGAGGAGTATCTTTTCCATATTTTCCTCTACAGAACGAGCTTAATGCTCCATATGTCCACCACTGACTTAGCTCCTAAAGCACCACTTTGGGGTCCAGCAGCACTTTGGACAGACAAATGTCACAGGCAGATCTTGCTTTACTAAAGCAGTCTAATCCAGGGACAACTCTGGTTTTTCAAAGCATATCATTAATATCCTCAGTATTCGATGTCTCATTGATTTCTTTGGCCTTACTAATTGATGCAGACAGATTCTCCACTTTGGTTGAGCATCATGATAGCTTTGCTTGACTCACCAAGGAGGTGAGACAAGACTGTTTCTCTAAGAGGTGTGGTTCATACACTGTCTTTGTGAGCTACAATTAGTCATACAGATCACATCTGGTCATGTTGAAAGTCACCCTTCACATACCATCAAAAAGCAGAAGCTACCCCAAATAGCCACAAGCCCTTAGCCATTGTCCAGCCTTCTAAAAGTAAAGACCATACACCAAGCTAAATGCAAATAAACAACTACAAATTTCTTTTGAGATTACATGTAAAAATGCCAGGCAACGTGGTTCTACAAAGTACATTTTGAAACTCATAATGCCAGATTTCTCAGCATCTTACATGACTTCTCAGAGCATGCAAGGAGTATCCTGTTCATCAGATTAATAGCAGCACATCTCCAATTTTAATAATATGACTGCTTAGAGCCATTCTAGTCATAACTCCTTAGGTGGCCCTGGGAGATCCTTTCTCCATCAAGAGCAAAATATCCCGTATTTGATAATTGGGATAACACTTCAGCAATATCTATGTTCAAATCTCCCATTCTTCCTATAAAACCAGTAAAAGTTTATCTCTGAATAAATGTTCACTCACTGCTGGACTGTCTCGCATGAGCTACAGCTGGCCATGACTAAGAGACTCCAGAACACAGAAACAAATAAAAAGTCCCTCCCATCAAGCTCCCTTTGCAGTGACTATTTTGGCTGGTAAAGTTTTTGCAGGAACAGATCTAACAAGACACAACTCCTAGGTGACCGGTGCTGAAAAGGCTTGCCATAGCCCTGGGTGTGGTGCCTGCCCTCTCCAGCATCACCCGTGTTTGGATGGGATAGCCACCATCTAGTGGTACGTGAAGGCCACTTCACCTTCCAGAGACACTCGTGGTGTGACTTCCCATCTCTTTCCAGCTCAAGTTCAGATCTGCAGAGTTTTGCAGCACACACAAATCAGGGAAAACACAAAAACAGCAGAAGGTGGTGAAAAGCAAACGTCTCTATGAATGAAATAACAAATGACAGATGAGCTTAAAGGAATGAGAAGTTCTTACTCTACCACAGGATTTTCAGTGTAAGTAATTTAAATTAAAAAAAAAAAAAGTATACACATTCCTTAACTGAAGCAACAATAGTAGTAGGCTGCCATAAGAGAATGTCCAATGGCCTTCAAATGTATAGATTCCTCCAAGGGGAATCAGTGTTAGCAAAGTCCATCCACCTTGCTAAAAAGCATGTCTGATATTAAGAACACTGAAGATTAATGGCTGAATACATCATTAAGTAGCAAGCTAGACCAATATCAGTGCTGACAGCAATATATTAATTTCTACCTCCTTCTCAGCAGCTAAATTAAATACTGCCACCCAAGAAGAACACGGAGAGACATAGTTCATCAGTTTTTCATGTGCTTTTATACTATCCCTGCAAAAATGGAATTTTTTCCAAAATATTAGTGCCAAGTCCTCCTGAAACACACTGTAGATCCATAGATGTAATTAATTTACCTTTACATACTAATCAGGTGTTTCCCTCAGCAAATGGACAGTTACATGTCTAATAAGCCATTTCTGGGTTCAAAAATCTGATTTGTGTCCACAATCATGCTCACTATGAGCCAAAATTAGGCACTGGGTTTTGCAAGTCTTCTCCTTGTTACCTGCACTGCCTTCTTTTGATGTAACAAGAACATCAGAAGCTGTAGTGGTCTTTAAAGATTAGTTTGATGCAACTGGTCCAGATCAAGTCTAATTTCATAGCCAAACACTTACTAATGTTTGCACAATGAGTGTTCTCCTTGATTTTTAATAGGCTTTAATGGCTAATGTGGACTTGGCTGAAATGTCTTTTGACAAGACATCTGTCTCCGTATTTGTCTACTGAAACTCTGAAAAGCCTTTGGTGATGTCCACCGAACAGATCTCTGCCAGTGGAAAGCATATCAGGAAAACATGAAATATTTGCAATAGTACCTGCTCTGGTTTGATGGGCTCAGTTGTTGTGAAAATGTCAGAATAATGTTGTCTCTCAAAGACACGATCCAACACTTCTAGCTGCTGCTGGGTGAAAAGGTCTCCTCGCATCTGTTTCCGAAGAAAATCTCTGCTTGGGAGGGAATGGCCATTTGGTACTGGAGATTCCTGAATACCTTTCAAAGAGGAGAGAGAAGAAGAAAAATGAGTAGTCTCATGATGTGACCTACAGAAGAGTCTCTTATTTTATCTCTTGAACAGATCTAGGTACCAGTACTTAAAGTAATGAAGACTTTTTGAGAGGTTACAGTTTGCTGGAAAACACACTGCACAGTCTTGCATTAAAGGCAACCCTTAATCCATCTACAACTTCACATGTAATTTAAAGGCAGGATACATGATAACAGTCACATTTTTGCATGCATCACTTTTATTGTGCCGCCTGGGAAACTGTCTGGTTCATGGTCTGTATACAGGAGAACACAGAGGATAAGTAGATGACCTGATGATGACAGTCACAGTCAGCTTGGGTCAACTCCAGCAGAACACTTTGTCCAGTCACCACCCACACAATCTGTCCCCTTCCTGTGCTACCTGCAAGTCTTGCTCAACTCCATCCCATGCTGAACTCTGAGCTCTGGCATGGACTCTCTGTGAAGCACTATCAGCAGCACTGGCCCAGCAACCCCAAAGCACTAACACAGCCTGCGTTGTACTAGGGTGGGGAATCCCTGGGCTGAGTTACCACTGCCAACACCCTCAGCAAGCCCCAGTCCAAGACGCACTCCTGGCCCTCCAAACCACTTTGTATTTCTCCAGCTTACTGGCAGGACTCAAACCTGGGCTCCAAAGTACATTTTCCTCCTTCTCCCTTTTGGCAGAGATTTTTAGTAGGAGTCGTAAGTGACAGACCATGGCTGAAAAGCCATGAGACAAGTTTGAAAAATGTTTGATTGGCAGTCTGAAAAGACTCTTGCAATACAGGGACTTGTTTCAATTTGCTTTTTGCAGATTCACAGTGGTTTCCTACTTTTCCTTCACCTGTCAGTGCTGGAAATATGTCTTTTATGCACTGAAAACTGAGATCTGCAGTATTCCCAGGACTCCAGGAGGTGGAACTCCAAGAACAACAGTAAATATCAGATTTCTTCTCCAGATGGCAACATTGAACTAGACAGAGGGCGGAAATGTTTTAAAAATAGCATCTAGCTGCCAGAATAGTTCTGAGGAGCAGAATTCAAATGCATCCTTAACAGTGAGATTTCCATGAGTGCTGCAGTTGCTTACAGTCCAAGAAGTCAGCAGAGGAATAACATCACCTAGACCTCCTCTGGCAGATACTGCATCAAGTTTTTTGATTGTGAGTATAGAGGTGATCTGATAGAGGTTATCTGCACAAAACCAGCTTGTTGCTGTAGACATCAGTTGTGTCCAACAAGCACATGCTGGCCATCAGTAATACAAGTGATGCTTGGTGGACATGATTTTTCACAAAGGACTATTGATTTAAGATCATCCTTCAGCATAGATGGATTTTGCAGAAAATGCTGTCTGTCCAGAAAACCGGGCTTTTTTAAGGCAGAGTTCTCAGACTGGGGGACCAACACAGGGAAATACGTGGTTCAACCTCAGTTGCTAATGCTGAATTTAAATGGAACTCTCCTTACACTGAACAGACATTTGTTAGCAGTTAATGCTGGAAACCTCCTTCTCAACTTGAGATCAGCAATTTCAGTAACAACAACTTTATATATACCCTTCTTAGAGAAAGTCATGCAATTTTATCAAGGGCAGATGATGTTGGCTTTTGTAAAGTGCAAGGATCACTTTATTCCACACAGGAAAAGAAACAAAAACCTGAACTAGTGATCTGAGTAGGATGTCTAAGTGTGAAAAGGTACAGAGGGATACAAGAAAGCAGTGTATCTTTAAATAGTTTGTGGTTCAGGGGGTGTTTGTTTGTTTGTTCGGTGGGTTGGGGGGGGGGGTTGGGGTTTTTGTTGTTGTTGTTTTGGGTGTTTTTGCTATTCTAAATCAAATAATATCTAATAGACCCTGTGCTGAGTTTAGTCAACCATAGCTTATAGAATTAAAATTCTGGTTGGTAGCTGTATAGTAGCACAGGGACAGGGACACCCTGTCTCTGGAGCATGGAAATGCTGGCTTTGAATTTCAGGTTAAACTGTTATTCACAATTTGGTATCAAAGTTAAACTTTTATGCAGTTTTGGGACAAAGGGGATGACAAAAGGGAGTGAAATGACACAAGACAGGCATGACCTGAAAACTGTTATTGGTGATGCCAGTACAGTGTGTGCACTGTTTGTGCACCCAGAGACTGGAAGTATAATGAGATCCCCTTGTGTTTGAAGATGGAGCACAAGTCCAACCTTTCACCAGCAGCACTTTTATTATGGAGTGCAGCTCCAGACTTTAGGGAGTGAACACCTTGCAGAAGAGGAGGCCGATGAAAGGAAATCCTGGGGCAGCAGGCTCAGCCAGGGACAGGCACTGGGGCAGCACAGTGCTGGGAAGGGTCTCCCACCCCACATACCAGAGTGTGAAGTCTAGGAATAAAGGCACCATCATGTGCCTATGCCATCACATCCATGCATCTATCCCAGCTGCCCTTCGTCCAAGGGCCAGTGAGGCAGGGGATGACCATAAGGCATTGCCACCAAAGCACAAAGGAAGAGGATATTTTTCTGTGCAAGGAAAGTATGAAATCGTGTGGAGATGGTAGTGGGGCTCTGGAGTGGTTTGGTCTCAAGGTCAGCATTTGGTATGTTACTGGAAGCACAACATATGCTGCCAGCCAGAGTGGGCTTCCAACTCACACCCTTTGTACATCCCTGTTTGCCAACACCTCCACATGCTGTCCTGAGGACGTGAGATGGGATCAGTCTCCAAGACACACTTTCCAGTGCAGTCAGGCTGTCCTGGGATGAGGAATACTGCATGAAGCATTTGTGCCAGGGACGGAAATGGGCAGGAGTCAGACAGGACTGGGACCACTGAGATGGCTGACACCGCACCAAAGGAACCACTCAAGCCTCCCTCACTGTCATAATCATCTGCTCTCTGCATCCTGTGAGCAAAGGAACAGCTTGTACTTTTGCACTGTCTCTCCCAAATTCAGACTAATTGCCAGTTAGTTCTGGATTCCATTGTAGAACTAAAGGACTTCCTGTACACGGCATACGACACACAGGAGTTCATGAAGGTCTTCAGGATGTGTTTTGCTGTTAGACATTATATAAATAATACCGTTAACATTATGCATTGTTTAACTAGAATATCTTTTATAATTAAAATACTGTTGGAAGGCTTGAAACGATTTTAATTATAAATAGGCTCCAGGGAGTGGTAAAAGTATTTTTCATATATTCAGTGCATCCACATAGAGTGGCATCCACATGTTGTATTGACAATAGCAATACACGTATACCTACATATTCTGCAAAACAACTAGTTCCCAATTCAATGGCATCTTTCCAGAAATCCAAGTGAAGAGCAGAGATGAAACACTCTCCTTAGTAAAAAAGATTACATTCTTCCCAAACAAACATTTCATCCTTTACAAGATTGTGCATATGGGATGACGCCATTAGCCCATAATTTCCTGAACCATTTCTAATGAAATTCATCAAGATGTAATGCATTGAGACCTGTCACAATGCTGCAGGGAGAGCCTGCACATACTGCTCCTCCAGCACTAGGGCTCCAGCAAATGCCACACCTGTTGGAACAGCCACCCTACCATCTGATTCAAGTCTCTCCCAGGCATCCCACCCAACTCAGAACACTGACTCAGTTTCCCATAGATGCACACAGCTTGGAGAGCAATCGCACCTGCAACCTGCAGCTGAAACTCTTGTCATGTTGGAGCAAGGTCTGAACAACATCCTCCCTGGTTCCAAAGTCATTGATAGGCAGGGAAAATGCAATCCTTTCTCACTCTGAAATGCATGGACACCTCCTGTTTACACCTTGCCCAGAAAAACTGACCTATGGTTTCACAACAAAAGCCAGACATGCTTCTAAAGAAGCTGGCCTGCCTTGGACATAATCCTGGTATCAAACACAAGCAAAGATTTTCTGTGGCTAGCCAAAGTATGAACAACCTACGAAAAGTCTGGTAAGAGTTAGGCATAGAAGAGGTCTGCCTGAGAAGAGATACCACCGACAGTCTTGCTGACAAAAGACTGCCTAAGTGGTATGGATATCATCCAGAAAATATGGAATCACTGCATGGTTTGGAAGGGACCTTACATACCATTAAGTTCTAGTCAGTTCCCATGGGCAGGTACACTTTCCATAATTCAGGTTGCTTAAACTCCTGTCTGACCTCTCCTTGGACACTGCAACTAATATATCTTCGTTAATTAAGAGCAAGTTATTTTCTGAGGACCTAAGCAAATAGCAAAATCAGTTTAAAGAATTTGATAAATCGAGATTTCATTTTTTTAATGCACTTCAGTGGTTAGATCATCCATGACATGCCTTCTGAAACAGCAGGAGAATATTTGAAATTGCTAAATACGAGGAAACCAGAATTTTAGCGATCCTCACCACATAACTCACTTGATTTAAAATACTGTTTCTAAGACTACAGACCAAAATAAGAAGAACAAAAGACGCTATCATCACAAAACACTAAAACATATTTAAAAGCTTTACAATTTAGTATGAAAACAAGGCAAAATACAGAAATATCAGCAAAAAGCACTGAAATATAGAAATGGTTCAGCTCCAATATCTTTTATACTGATAAGGACAGCAGCACAATTTCAGATAGTAGTAGGACAAAGGGGAATGGCTTTAAACTAAAAGAAGAGAGATTTAGATTAGGAAGAAATTCTTCTCTGTGAGGGTGGGGAGCCCTGGCACAAGGTGCCCAGAGAAGCTGTGGCTGCCCCTGGATCCCTGGCAGTGTCCAAGGCCAGGCTGGACAGGGCTTGGAGCAGCCTGGGGTAGTGGAAGGTGTCCCTGCTCATGGCAGGTTATGGAACAAGGTGGTCTTAAAGGTCCATTCCAACACAAAGTGTTTTATGATTTTATGCTTCTATTTAAATACTGTATTATATTGTGGGACAGACCTTGCCCTGGTGCAGTTCCACTCAGCAAGGTGACAACAGCTGAGAAACAGGTGCCAACCGCAAATCCAGCTGGACTAGTATTTCCAATGCTATTAATAATAAAGGTGTGTCATGAAGTGTGCACCTCCATGGTAGAGTCATCTGATGCAGTGCTCTTCTGAAGATAAAAGGAATCTACTGGTTTCAGATTGTCAAGCTGTTTTCTTTTTTTTGAGCAATATGCTTCTACAGTGTGAACCAAGGAAATACACAGCTAGTGCCATGAACAGCCTACATTCATAAAGGACATGATTTCTGCCTCTAATTTGTACTGTCCAACTTCATTACCTGTTATCATACCTAATTACTCCACCTTATAGGGAAATGCAGGCTAATTAGGGAGGATGTTATTCACCACATTTAAAACATTATGAAGCAAATGAAATATTACCAGGAGGCAAAAAGGTGATTTGTTTTCTTGTAGCATGCCTGTAAATTAGTTCAGAGAAGATAAAGACTCTGTTTAATTACCACATGGAAGGTTTTGTTTAAAACGTAAGCTGAGTTTTTGTACCACCTTCTCAGGATTGAATACATTTGGCAGACAGCTGCCTCAGAATGCTCTTCCCAGCAAAGCGTTAGTGTCAGGACCACCTATGTAGAGAGAGATCTTTGTATTTACACTATTCAAATTTTCTAAGCCCTGTTATTTCTTTTTTCCGAAGGACAATATGACTAAAAAGGATCTTTATATTTTGAAGTGTATATAGCTGATGGCTGTGCAAATATTTTCAAGAGAAATCACTATATTTCACAAAGGTGGGTATGAGTTTTATCATAGATCAAAGTGAGAAGGAACGGAAAAAAAATGATAAATCATCAGAGATCCAAAAATACTTTTCATTTGGAGAAGATATCAGGCCATTTCAGTGGCACTGATAGAGTCTGTGCTCTGTCTCCATTACCCACTGAAGGCAGCCGGAGTCAGGAGCTGACTACGCTAGATTATATTCCCTATAAGATGGTCACCAATATATATATATATGATCTTCAACCTCTATTGATTGACCAATTTCACAAGCAAAGACTGGTGAAATGAAGCTGAAATGAACATCATGCTTTAACTCATTGAACCCATCAGGCCTGAGTTAATCTCACTGCCCACTGTCTCTGATAGAATTCAATTGATCAATCATGTTTCGGTGATAGTACCATTTCAGTGGCTTATTGCTTCTTCATTTCAAGCCTTGACCTGTTAGATATACTTGGACCAGCTCAGCTCCTTCTGGAGACACAGAGACCCATATCTGCCAATGGCAGCGTATTGTCCTGCCTCCAAGTGCAGGAAAACTCAGGGAAGCACTGCTGAATACTCTCACCTTCACATTCTGTTTTTACAGGTATTCTACCAACTTTGCAGTCAGGATGAGTGTGAGGACGTGAGGAATCTGAATGGCCCTAACCCACTTCCCTATGGTCACTGCTTGGACAAGCAGGGACAGTGACAGTCTGGTGCACACTACCAGTACATAGGCAGACTGTCTCCAGAACAATCCCAGCTGGACACTGCCAGCACACTTGCACACCCCAGAAACACAGGGCTGGCCAGGATCACCCATACCTGTGGCTAGCACTGGATGGCAAGGGGTCTTCAGTGAGGTTTCATCTGTCATTTGAAAGAATAGCCAGCCTCTGGCTTTCCTTATACACACTGTGGGAGTGCATCCCATTTGTCACTAGCCTGGCCTCCCTCCTTTCCTTTGCTCCTGCCGATTCCCCTGCAGTGCTGGAGACAAGGATCATTTGGATACCACTGCACCTTGCTCCCAACTGCCCTTACTCGAGTCAGCAGTAACTGGAGGGTCCCTGGCTCTTCCCAGGTTGCCTTCACCCCATGCACAGTCTTGCAGACCAGGCTGCATCTCTGTAGCTCCCTGAGGTGAGCTCTCACCACACCACATCACACTCCTTCCAGCAGCACCGACCTGCAGAGCCTGTACATCCAGCACCAGATTTGCACTGGCTCTGGGGAATGGAAGAAGCAACACAAAAGGAGCTGTGCCGTATCATCGGCCTGTCAGTGCTGCCCTTCCTAAAATGCTAAGCAGCACAGTGATTAGCACTTTTATCCCAACCAGACACCTCTGGTCTTTCACTGATGAGTGATGGAGCTCTTCTCCACCATGAGGACATTTGTCTCTTTTTTGTGAGGCAGCTGGATGTTTTCCCTCATGTACAAGCTGGATTCAGGCTGTATACCCACAAGACATACGAGCTGGAGCTGTGCCAGTACACCCTTGAGATGCCACCCCACAGCATTGCCACAAATCTGCACAACGAAGCTGGTTATGAGACTCACCATAAAAGTGGGTTTTATTTGTTGAACAATTTCCCATGAGATTACAGCTGTCCTCCTCCTCCAGTTATTTTAATCCCGCCATAGCCATATATGGAAACGGTTTTATGCATCTCCTAGGAAAAACCTGCCATCTCAGCCATCCCACATTCAACAAAGATGTGATGGGACCTCGCACCTCAGCAGCTGTAACACTTGTGACTCTGACAGTGTATACATCTGAGCAAACATTTGTGCAAATAGTGCCACTGAGTGGAGCTGGATTGCTTGTGCACCTGCCCAGACTACCATCAGGATGGACTTTGCTCATGCCTCAAGCCTTGCACATACAGGACACAGCCCTGCAGCCTGCACAGTCTGCACCTGGAGGCAAACAGGGCCCCCGGGCTGGGGGCCTTCCCACAGGTCAAAGCATCTGACAACAGGCCTGGGCTTGTTTTGCTGCCCAGCAGCTCCAGTGAGGGCTGTGATGGTGGAGGAGAGCTGGCTGGACTGTTCCCTGCAATGCTCTCGGACCCCAGCACAGATGGCTGTGCCCATGTGCCCACCCCAGTGGGGACCCAGGCACACAGTAGTCAGCAATCTGTGGAGCAGCATGTGCTGGTGTGCTGACCATCCCTAGCCTGGCAGCTCAGCCTCCATGCAGCATCCTCAAGGAACCACAGTGATGCCCATGGGCACCAGCCCCACAGCGTGGTGGCATCTGCCTGAGAACAGTGGCTGGAGGGAATGATGGAAGTATTCTGACTGCTCTTCTGCCATGGTTTTATACTTAAGCAACAGCAAAAATTATGTCAGTGATATCCCCCTGCACGGAGAAGAATTTAGAAGTGCAGAGATGAGAGCTGAAAGGAAGAGGCTGAGAAGAACAGAGTAGATGCCCCAAGCCTGGCACAGAGAGTGGGAACATGCATCCCACCATGGCTCCTGGGCCACAGGAGACTGTAGGCACCTGGAAAAGCCTCCTGGTTTATGGCACCCCTTGGCCAGCTGCAGTGTGACGTAGTAATATGTTTGTATTTCTGTGATTTCTGTAGTAATTAAGGTGAGCTGTAACTCCAGTAATTATAAACAAAATGTCATGACATGTTCCTTAAAAAATGATTATGTGAAACTGATTCTTTTCCTAATCCATTTTTGTAAGCTGTGTTCAGCTTTAGAGACATGCACTTTATATCATGTACTCCCAGCTCAAAGGGCATTTTTAAAAGGTTGTTAAAAGCGTATTGAAGTAATTTTAAACATTGTTTATACCCACTTCCATACCATATCATAATATATCTTTTCATCACTTCTTTCAAAAAAATAATTTCAATGTATGCCTGGGTGACAAGGACTAATGCAGGCTGCAGATGAAACTGTGCTCTGTGTAGGTTTGGAAATGCTAAAATGGCCTCTCGTTTCAAACAAGCAGGAGAGGATTTACAGCTCTTAAAAATACTAGGAGACAGAAATTTGACAGCCATAGGAAAAGTGGTGGAAGGACAGGCAGCCCAATGGGGTCTGTGCAAAGAGTGACCAGCTCTGGACCATGAGCTCTGCTGCATCCCAGCAAGCTCTGCCAGAGGTGCAAGCCTTCAAGCAAGGCAAAGCTCTTAAGAAATGCAGAGGACCCCCAAACACCAATGCTACTCCTCCTAAAATGCAAATTCCTAGGAAAACATTGAAGCAGTACAACCAAGATATGATGAGGCTGGACTTACTAAAAGCAAAGGAGAAAAAAAGCCTGGGGATGATGCAGCTTGCTTTACCAGCAGCAGTGTTAGGCATTTCCTTACAAATGGAAGGTATCTTTCCGTATTTCCAGTGCAATTATCCACAAAGACCACTAATAAAGAGTTCTGAATACCTGCAGACTTTTCTTGGGCATAAATGAGATATCTCCTGTATTTAAAAAATCACAAACAGTGGTCTCAAGCCTTCAAGTGTTGACACAAAGAAGGAACCAATGTCACAGATGAAGCCACCATAATGGCTTGCAGCCATAACGCAATACACAGGAATAAAACACCATTACAAAATGTAATATACAGCTACAGATTTTTACAAGTAACACAAAGTGCAAGTGTAATTATATTTTTATATATTTTATCCGCATGCATTAGGTGGGAGAACTTACGCTTTAAATATCCTCCACAGCTGTGTAATGTGGTTTTAACACTTAAATTTCTGTGTACTTCTTACACCTAGCAGCCACATCTATCCTTTGGCTTCATTTCCTGTCTACCTGAACACAGACATGCTCTGCCATGGTGACCATAAGCTGGGGAGTGCCCAAGACACCACCATGCAGTTTGGTGCCTGTGGCATGGTCTGGCAGTTCCCAAAGTCATGGAGGTCACCAGCAGTGCCCAAGGGACTGGCACTGATGGGAGGTGCCCACAGCTGCACCCACTCTGTGCTGGGCAGCCTCTGGCATCCTCCAGCCTCAGCAACCACCTCCAGGAGGGTGGATACAATGCTGCTGTCACCACCCCAGCTCTCACCACTGCAATTTGGGAGATCTTGTCAGCTGGCACAGGAGATGCTGTGAATGAATGGGGTGTGCAGAGCAGAATCTGGTGGGATGAGTGGTGGACACTCTCTCTCTCAATGTCTTTGAGGTTTTTGACATGGTTTCCAACCACCTCCTCCTGGAGAAACTGATAGGATGGAAAAGTGGGCTAGCAGTAGCCTTCTGAAATTCAGCAGAGACAAATGCAAAGTCTGGCACTTGGGAAAACATAATCCAGGAGCGCATCAGAAGCTTGGATCAGCCTGGCTGGGGAGCAGGTCTGTTGAAGGGACCCTGAGGGTGCTGGTGGACACCAAAATCAGGGAGAATGACAAGTGTGCTGCCGTGGCCCAGCAGGATGCTGGGCTGCATCAGCAAAGGTGTTGCCAACAGAGATAGAGAAGTCATTGCAACATTGTTCTCAGTATCTGGAAGTGCTGCGCTCAGTTTTGGACACCACCGTGCCAAACAGATGTGGACAGGCTGGAGAGGCCAGAGAAGGGCCACAAAGATGAATCAAGGGCTGGGTGGCTGCCATACAAGGAAAGGCTGAGTGATCAGAGTTTGTTGAGCCTTAAGAAAAGAAGGCTTAGAGGAGACCTTATTGTCATGTTCCACCAATAAAAATGTGCCTGCAAAGAAGATGGAGACTCCCTGTTTTACAAGGAGTCACACTGAAAAGATGTGGGGTAATGGGTACAAGTGAGTCCTGGGGAGATTCCAGCTGGACACACAGAGAAAATAATTAGCAATGAGAACAAGCAGCCACCGGAACAACCTCCACAGGGAAAAGCTGGATTCCTCAGTGTTGGGCACTTCTAGGATTTGGCTGGGCAGGGTATTGGACTGTCTTGTCAAGGCTGTGCTTTTGCCAATAAAGGTTGGACCAGACAGTGCATGAAGCCCCTTCCAGCCTGATGTTCTAGGATTCTATATGAAAAAGGTAGATGGCGACCCGACAAAAACGTTGTGCTTCTGCATATGCTTGTATTTTATGGTTCTGCCATAAATGTTTTGACACACTGGAGACTGAACAAAATTAAACAGCCAAGATTTTACTTTTAAGGAAAAACAGTGTAGCTCTTTTCTAATTACTGTAAGTAATTAGTGCCATCTAAACATTAATTATTTATCCTGCAGGAAACTTAGCAATACACAGCACAACTCCCTTGATGCTGTGCTTATCCCACAGAAGCCCTTATTAAGCACATGTGGGTGAATCTCCTTGCATGTATTTGTGTAATTTCAAAACCTGGTTTCATTCAGTGAGAGGCTGAGGGGATCACTTTTTGGGCCTCATCACAGAAATTCTTGAAAAGATCTCTTGAGCTGGAGAGCTTGTTCCTGCAGCTTCAGTTGAGACAAAGACTCCAGGAATATCCTCACCACACCAGCAGGTGAGCCTGACCTCATATCAGTGCCAGTTTTTCTAATCCCACTTATTTCCATTCCATCTAATGAGATAACTGCTCCAGGAAAATAATAATGATTAAATATATATATATATACACATATTTTACTTATTTAATTTTATGTATATATCAATATATATGTGGGGGGAGAGAGAGAGAGGGATGGCTGGATATTGGCAAATACTTTTGGAAGACCACTGTATCCGATGTTTCTTCTTTGCTCCCAATAGCCAGACGTTGCAAACCAGTGGTTTCCATGACTCAGTGATGGTGGTCTGAAAGTGAATGCCTGGCATGGCAGACAAAGTCTTGCCTCTCTGTTTGCTTGGTGCTGCAGAAGCCAAAGGCAGGGATGTGAACTCTGACTGCACTGCAAAGCTGCAGTGATGGGGAAATTTTCAAGACTTTTTCTTCTATAGAAAAGCAGAAAAAGCTTTCTGTAGAAAAGCTTTTTTTCTTATAGACTGAAACTGAATCTTGTTCGCAAGCAGAGATCATTTCTGAAGAACTGTGTGACACAAAGCCCTACTGGGGAAAATACTGAACATGTGGATAGACTCCATCCTGAGACTTCAAAATTAAATTTATTTTAGTTTTCCAGTTCATAATAATTACAGTGCTTAAGCAGAAATTAATCAGCTTATATGGAATCATAGAATCACAAATTCAGTTTCATTGGAAAAGTCTTCTAAGATTGTCAAGACCAGCCATTTACCCAGGTCTACCAAGACTGCCAGTAATCCATGTTGCTAAGCAGCATGTCTACAGATATTTTAAATCCTGCTAGGCATGGTGACTGCACCACTGTCCTGGATAGCCTTTTTCAATGTTCGACACCCATTTCAGTGAAGATTTTTTTCTTAATATCCAATCTAAACAGGTCACAGCTGAAGGCTATTTCCTCTCACCCTGTCACAGAATCCCAGACTAGTCTGGGGTGGAAGGGACCCTAAAGCTCATCTCATCCCACCTTCCAATGTCCCAGATTGCTCCAAGTCCCATCCAACCTGGCCTTGGACACTTCCAGGAATGGCGCAGCCAAACCTTCTCTGGGCACTCTGTGCCAGGGCTTCACCACTGTCACAGGGAAGAATTCCTTCCCAATGTCCCATCTAACCCTGCCCTCTGTGAGTCTGAAGACACCACCCCTTGTGCTATTATCTATCTATCTATCTATCTATCTATCTATCTATCTATCTATCTATCTATCTATCTATCTATCTATCTATCTATCTATCTATCTATCTATCTATCTATCCATCTATCTATCCATCTATCTATCCATCTATCTATCTACCTATCTATCCATCTATCTATCTACCTATCTATCCATCTATCTATCTATCATCCACACCTAGAAGTATAAGCCATCACTCCTCATGACTAACTACGCCTGGGCGGGCACCAGTCTCTCCTCACCCACCAGGTACTCCTGTTATTTATGGAAAAGAGAAGAACTTTTCCTTTAAGGTTTACAGAAGGTTGAGGAGAGGTTCATTATCATTTTTCACAATTTCACTTCCTCCTTTCTTTCTGACTTTATTCCCTTTAGAAAGGAAGGAGACACACTGAGTATGCATGCTGCCTGAAATGTTTCTTCCTTACATACATACAGGTGTGTATATACAAACATTTACAAGTAGCCATTTGTTCTTCACAGAACCGTGCAGAACGTGTCCACTTCCCCACACCCCAGCCAAAGACACAGATGGCAAGACAAAACCACTCAGGATTCACAAAAAAAATTGCTGGACTGCGCTACTCTACTTTTTGGTAAAATCTCTGAAAGAGATTCTTTTTTAGAAAGAAAGAAAAAGAAAAAAAGGAAACTTGTAACATGACCCTCTGCTACTGCTGCAAAAGGGGGTGGCCAGGGGCTTGGACAGGGAGGCCATTAACTCCCCCAGTAGGAACTGAGGGGTCCCTCCACTATCATCCATGCGAATTTTCCTCTCCCTGGAGGTGTGGTGGCAAGCAATGACTGAGGGTCTGCTCTGTTACCAGCACTGGGATTAACTGGGAGCACACTGCTGGCACCCTACACCTGCATCATTCCTCAGATGCCCACCTGCTCCAGCCAAGTCCCTCAAGCACTGTTGAATCCCATCTGCTGTCATGCCCTGTCCCCAGCTCTCAGGAAGACAGCTGTGCCCAGCTATCCAGCAGCTCCAACACCTTCTTTTGCCACTGGAATGCGGGCACCAGTTGTTACCATAACACACTCAATTGTTCTCAGCAGTGCTCCAGCAAATAAAGCCATTAATTACAGCCTTTCCCTCAGCCACTGTTGGCTGGAGCAGCAATCAATGTGCAACCCCTCATTGCCTGCTCTCAGGGAGCAGAGACAGATGCCATAAAAATGATCCGCAGCCTGCGCTGAGCCCCGCCGGCGGCTGTGCCCAGGAACGGCCGCCACGCTGCTTTGACACGCGATACCATATTTATTTGGCCTGCTGCAGCCGTGGGGGAAGGCATCCCATTAGGCGATTATTTTTATCTTATAACGTCAATTTACTTATACTGATTGGCTTCCTGCTGCCAAATATCAATTAAATTGCAAATGCCTGCTGAAGCTTATTTTATGTCTCTTTACCCTCATTTTCTTTCTTTCTTTCTTTCTTTCTTTTCTTTCTTTCTTTCTTTCTCTTTCTTTCTTTCTTTTTCTTTCTTTCTTTTCTTTCCTTTCTTTCCTTTCTTTCTTTTCTTTCTTTCTTTTTCCTTCTTAGAGAGAGAGAGGGAGGGAGAACCCTATGTTCAACCATAATTTAGTTTATTTCCCTTTCCATATCTCAAAGGAAAATCCATATCTCCTCCTGGAAGGCCATTTGCCCTCTGTTATTGGGAGGTGAGGTATCACAGCAGTGGGCAATTTGTTTCAACCGACTATCGCCAGCCCATCAGGACTCCTCAGGACCTCTGCCATCTCAATGCAATCGTATCTGGTATTTCCATTTATGATTTTTTTTAACAGCTGCACTACCCACTAGATGAATAGATTTCAGATCTCACAGAGTGTGCCCACCCCTTCCTGCCACAGCCACCTTGGGTCCCAAGACGCTCATCATCTTGATGATGCAGATTTCTGCTTGTACCACTGCCAGAGACCCTTGTTAGCTCCAGCTGCTGCCCCCTGACAGTTGTGTCTCAGGAGGTGACAGGGTGGCCAGAGCTGACAGAGATTGCAAACTGTTCCCATGACAAAGAGCTGCACAAGTGGCCTTTGACACATTGTGAGCACTGGGACCAGGAACCTATCCAGTGGCTGCAGGTGGGCTCACTTTACTTTGGCATGGGGATGGGGGCTGCACCTGTGCACACTCACTACCCAGGCAGCACTTGGTCTCCTCTGACGTGAGGAAAGTCTAATCAAGACATGGAACCTGCTGGCACCTAGACCAAAGCAATGTTAGACATGACCCCCTCACTGCTGCAATCTTCCAGAACCGATGGAGACCTCTGGCACAAGACTCCAAAGTATCACACTTCACAGGCAAACACATGGCCCATCACAATATCCTCGAGCACCTCTGCCCGTGCCTGCAGGGAGAGATAAAGAGAGCGGGACCACATGACACTAATGGGGCTGGAGGGCTTGAGGTGAGCATCAGTGATCAAATCAAACATCTCTGGCAGCCAGAGACTGACAGCAGCACTGAGAATTGGAGGGGGACCAAAGAGGTAAAGCATAGTTGAAATGCAATCAGGATGAAAAGGAGAATGCCAACCATCAATGAAGAACCCTCAGGCACAGACTACACCTGACTCAGCAGCACAGTAGTGGATTAAACCCCTCCAGCTCTGCCCACACTGCCCCTGACTTCCCACAGAGTGCCTGGGTTCACCAAGGAAAAAAAACAGAGATCACAAGTCCAAGAAAAATCAGCTACAACCTCCCTAGATGCAGAGGTAGCCTTTACACCTTTACCTCCGTTGCTCCACAGTTCTGTGCACAAACACTGGGCCCTTGAATGGATGCACAGAAAGGGGCATGCAGGGCTGCAGCATGAGAGCAAACACCTTGCCACACATGCACCTTCATCCAGCCAAACACTGAACACATTGTAATCTACTATCAGCCAAGTCCCAGCTGTTACAACTGTCTATAACAACCTCAAAAATTCTTTGGCAATTTAGAAAAATGCAGGTGAGTTTATTCTGGGCTTGCCAGGTACCAGGGTGATTGTCACAGCATTGACAATTATCCTGACAACAAGGTTTTGGACCTTTTTGTATAGGTTTAACAAGGTTTAAAAACCTGGGCCTGTGTATTTGAACAATGCAGTCAGAGAGTGACAGAACAAACTATGAGGAATGCACCAAGGTGCACATACACTCTTGGTCTCTTAAAACATACACACACTGTGTGTACACACATGCATAGTGACCATCTCTATTCCATCTGTCCATCTATATAGCTATTACCTATGTAGAGATGTTGATAAAGAAAAAATCAAGGGTACTAGAAAAGACCTCTTCACCCTTGGCAATGTTGATTATTGACTGGTTCATTCAGTTCTTGATGGAGATAGTGTGATTGCCTGGGATGTACCTTGCAGGTTTCTAAAGTGAAGGCTCCAGAATCAATTTTGTGGTAACTGGTTAGATGTGACCAGCTTACAAACTCAGCATGGTGTCAGGAAGCAAACCCAAGTAGCACCATTACTTTCTTTTAAATATCAGGGGCGAGGAAAGGCTCCTGGTTGAGCGAGTCACAGGACAGAGCAGAGATGAGCGATTTTGACTTGTTTTCATCCCCAAGGTGGCAAACAGCTACACAGCAGGTCATGGCTGGTGGTGCAAAATGATGCTGAAGGTCACAGCTTGCACAGGAGAATTTGTCACTTCTGAAGTGAGGACAGTGCCAAAAACTTCTGCTGGGTGAGACTGGCTTGGCTGGAGATCACCATTTCCTCCGCTGTCTGAGAGGTCCACTCTTCACGGTGGCTGTGTGCTAATGGCAGGCCCCATCCTATGCCAGCTTCCCTCCGAGTCTGCCCAGAGAGGGGCAGGACAGAGAATATGAGCTTCTTGGAAAACTTGGCAAGAACTTGTCCTTGGTGGCCAGAGGCTTCTGCCCCACTGGTGATCAGGGGAACTACACATGGATACTCCCCTGCCGAATAAATTTTCCACTTCTCGGAGCGGTGAAATAGAACCAGTTTCACACTCTGGAGTCAAATCACCAACTCAACAGCTCCATTTCCATCGATGACATCCTAAGAGAAAGCATTCTTGGGAATTTGCTTCAGCTGTGACAAGGATCTGGAAGTATGACTCAGCATTCAGAAACAAGACCAAGAGGTTCCAGAGGTTTACACTGGTATGACACACCAGACACTAACTTCATGTGGAACCATGACAGATTCCAGCATCCCCATATCCTGACATCCTTCTTTAAAGTAAAGTGACCCTGTAAGATGCTGTGGTGGTCAAACCACCAGGTACCAAATGCAGCTGCAACAAGTAACATGTAGGTCTCAGAGAGGGAAAATAGGTAAACTGAACAGTTACAGAAATTTAAAACTCGAAGGCACACACTTAAACAGTTTCAAAATAATCTTCCTTGGATTCAGGCATGCCTATAATTATGTTACTCCCATCTCTGAGCACTCATAACAGTTCTGGGCCACTTCCCATTGCCATCCAAGGCCATGATAGATGGCACTATTCTTTGTCCCCTGACTGGTGCTAGGCAGAAAAAGACAGGCTCTGCTCTACCAAAAAACCTCCCTCTTCCAGAAATGCCAACTCCTGTGTCCTCTTGCCTGGGAGAAAAATCAGTGCGAGAGTGGGGAGAGGATGGCTAGGCGCTCATTCTCAAGGAAGCAACTGGAAACCCAAGGAATCAGGTAAGAAAAAGACTGCTGCATGACTATTTCTTATTAGCTGACGTACAGACAAAAAAAGTCAGGCACTGTCAAGCATGAAATCTTATTGGGACAATAGAGATGGAATTGCCACTGCTGACAGCAATGTTTACAAGAGCATGATGTGTTGATGCTGCACAGCATGAAACCAGCAGCCCCGTCTAGATCTGTGAATTGTAACAAGAGGCAAAATATCCCATTTGGGACAGATAGGAATTGTACCACCAAAAATAACCTCTCAGGTGTAAAATCCATTACAGGTGGATGGAAGGAAATGCAGAGGAGTCCAGTTGGCACAGCAGGAGGCTCCTCAGCTTTCTCCAGCCAAAGCACATAGCAAACATGGTCTCTGAGAGATGGCTTGACAGTGGGTTTGAGGGCTTCCCTTCGCCTCCAGCCAAGAAAAGGTGGAGTAAAGGGAATGGGAATGTGCTCCTCACACTGCAGGCTCTGACATTCAGCCAGAAGGTATTGCCTAAGCATTTTCAGGCAACACGCAAGATACTGGACCATCTGCCAGACTTCAGGCACTCTGAGCCCTGTTATCAGACTGCCAAGAAACCAGTACCACTTCTGGAAGGTCTGAGTTTTTCAAAAGCCTCCACCACCAAATCTGTCTAACTCAAAGGAAGGGTATACAGGACAGTCTGGCATCTGGGTCCAACAAGCCTTAAAACTGCTAATTTTGAGACCTTCCAAAGAATAATCTGGCAGGCAAATGTCCCAGGGACAGCAGGCAAAAAATTGTATTGCAGGGAAAGTGAACACAGGAGGAGTACCTTGGCTGCGAAGGCCAACAATAATTGGTCAGGATTATAAGAGGGGAGGCTGAACCATGTTTAGCCAATATAAGACATTCTGGTGTCTTCACCTGAAATGCTCAGCCACCACGAAGCCTTTGATGTGCACACTTGTGCATCACCTGCTCACAGCTTCTCCCTTAGGGTTGTGCCTTCTCTCTCTCAGGAAGCACTGAAATGCAAACAGCGGATATGTATCCTGGCCATTAGATGCAGCAGCGTGGGGGTGAGCAGTGCCCGCTCCAGCAGAGCTACGTGACGGCTCATCAGGCAAAACCCAGCACCCAGCAGTTACTGCAGCATCAAAGGGCAATGAGGCTCTGCTGTGTGAGATGGACACCACTCAACCAAAGCTGTTCTTACAGATGTTTCCTCACTGTAAGTTTGCTTTCTTCATATTTTGTTGACTAAAAGTTGATGTGACTCATGTAAAGCACCTGAAAGTACCACCTTGTGATGCCATCGTTCCCACAAGAGCAGCATCCTATAGCCCTTGTCCTGCTCTGCTAATCAGCATCTCTGAAGTCCTGGAATGTGTCCCTGCCCATGGCAGGGGGACACACTAGATGGCCTTTAAAGGTCCCTTCCAAACCAAAACATTCTGTGATTCTATGATTCTAGGTCCTATGAGGGACATCTTTTCCCTGCCTCTGTGCCATTTTGCAAGATGTCAGAGAACCATAATGACAGGGCTGCAGGAAGTTTCTAAACAAATGGAGCGAGGATGGTGGATGCACATCCCTACTCAGTGTGTGACCAAAGAAAATCAGAGAGCAGCTGATGCCGTCTACAAATGTTTCATTGCAGCCAGCACCCCATTACAGAGCTACAGGAAAGCAGTTTTATGAAGATGAAGTGCCCATGTGATCAGAAAACCATCACATTTCACTGATGTTAGTACCTGACAGAATTCCAATACGCTGACCTCCGCTGGAGACATCTCTTTTGCCATGCTCAAATCAGCCAGATCAGTGCCCAGTTCCAGTTGATAGGAGATTTTAGCTGGATTTCCTTTCAATATAACACATGTCACCCAAGAAAGTTTGGTTCCTAACCTCCCCCTGTAACATGGGTCTGCAGGAGCAAAGGAAAATCAGTCTCCAGCTAGAGCTATAACTTAGAGGAATTATCATAGGTATATGTTGGCTATAAATATCTCTCAGCAGAATCTCAGATGAGGTAAAACATTGGCAAGCTCCACGCTAATGTCTTACAGCCATCTGAAGAAAAGACATTGGTTGTTTTCAGACCATCTCTGAATGACACTTCCCATCTCTGATGTCATGGGCACCAACACATGGACAGTCACTGCCCCAGAAGCAACAACCCACAAGAACAAGGAAGAAGCTGCGGAGGCACCTCCCTAGCTAAGGCTCATAAAGAAAATGGAGATAGCAAGGGCCATGGCTCTGAAACTAACTCCAAGCTCAAGCAAAGTTTCTCCAGCACTATAGATGGAGTGCAGTGGCATGAGTGCACTCCTGTCATGATAGAAGAGCTGGAGTACAGAGAAACACACCTCAGACCACGTGAGGCAGACTACCCAGAAGTGGACACAAAACAGAAAAGGTCCAGCTGAATATCTGATTGAATACCAGGTGTAGTTGAAGGTTCCTGTCCACGGCAGGGGGCTGGAACTAGATGGCCTTAAGGGTCCTTCCCACTCAAACCATTCTGTGATTCTGTGATTTTATGGATATGAAATAGGGAAATGAGTTGCAATCAGTCTTGTTGCAGAAGTTCAGCAAAACATCAATGCAATACCTCATGTATGAGACACTCATAAGTCCTACTGAAACAGGTAGGGACACCCATCTCTAGATTTTTCCAATTAAGACTTCGTTTTCCATCTGTAAAGTCTTCTCTAGTAAAAAAAAAAGAATAAAAAGAGGGATTTGGCTCTTTACAGCACATCTGGATGCAGCTAAAATACAGCTTTTGATGCTTGCTGATGACAGCTGTTGCTGCTCTGCCTGAGCTGCTGGACGTCTAGAACCCCAGAGAGCCACTGGGCAGGCACAGGCTGCCCGAGCCTTCAGAGGTGCAGGCCATGTAGACACCCTCAGCACCAAGGGCTGATGGCAGATTCCCGTGCCCTGCACACGCTGGCTACGCTTCAGCCACTGCATGTGTGCTGAGAAGCATATCTTCCCGTGTCCATCTCTACTTCCATGGCAGAGCAAGCCCTGACTCCAGGTTTGTGCTTCAGCACAAGACTCAACAAGGAAACCCCCATCGTTTGTAAGCACCACAGCTCTCTCCGAGCTCTACCGTATCCTCATCACTATGCCATGACAAATTTGTAAAGGAGCTCTTCTCAAGTTCTGACACACCCAGGAAATACAGACAGCTGGCAGGTATGAATCCAATGCTCCTGCAATCTCGCTAGGATCAGCTATTTATATAATTAGCTAAAAACCACACAAAGTGCAAAATGCAGTCACCAAGTCTGATGCAAATAATGCCCAATGGGACTATTCCGCACATACCAGGAGAGGGCAAAATGGGCAGGATTCAATCAATACTGCACAACCACCTCTAACAATGAAAAGCCCTCAATGCAAAGAACACACACAGAAGACACGGCAGACGAAAACGGAACTGGAGAGATCCACCAGTCTCAGGACACCTCCATTTTCTGCGTCTCACTGACTTTGCTCTGTCTGCTCGTGGGTAACTTCGCAATTGGCAACAACAAGCAATTACAGCTTAAAATATTAACTCCAGAGCTTCCCAAAGCACCAACAGAAAGGGGTTTTCCACTATCATTCAGGATTTCAGGAGGCTCTCATTGCAGTCAAGGAAATAATTCTGATTTTAAAATCCCAGTAAGCTTGAATTGCTTGAACCAACTGCAACAGCAGCAGATTTCAGTCCCTACATGATAATCCTGGTATTAGGGCTGCACTTTGTGCAGCCATGGAGAAGGCAGCTGACCTGACATTACCTGCAGCACTGTTTACTTCTTCCCTAGGGGCAGGAGCACACCTGGGGGGGAATGGGGAGACCATGGCCTAGCCACACCCTCACCCGGGCAGTCACTCCACTGTACAGATGGAACAAGGCACTGGAAAACCCATTACTGCTTCTGGGGCACGGAGAAAGCCTGACACGGAAATGCATGACAGTTGGAGAGCTCTTGATAGGACAGAGTTGCCAAATCATTTACTTAATGCCTTGGTGTCGGAGCTTTTGTGTAGGAATATATCCCCTGCCTCTTTTCAACCACCACCTGTGACTGGCCAAATCTCTCTTCCAGGGTAAACGAGGCTGAGCCACTGCAGCTCCCCTAACCTCCCCTCATCTCAAACATGTTTGAAATCCAGGCATTTGTTTTAACAGTGCAGATGTATGCTGACCCAAGGACGCTGATGTCCAAATGGAAAAATGGGAAAATCCAGCATCATACATCATAATATGAAGTGTGTGACCCTCCTCTCACAGAAACACCTTGCTTAAGACCAGCATGTGCAGGAAAGTAACCACCAAAAAGCCAAACAATCTTTTCTTGATTTTGTTATTCAGACCTCTCAAAAATCACTGTTATAACTTAAAAAGTGGAGTACTAATTGTGAAACTTTGTGAGTAATGTAATTTATCCACTGTAAGGGAAAACTTTTATCACCTCTCTCTGTATATACATATATGTGACAGATACATTAGAGACACATAGATACATGCTCTGTACAGGCACATAGGTACCTACATGCATTGTGGCTGCACCCCAGCATTTCCTCCTCTCTGGATCTTACCAATTTCTTGATAAATCAGAATTATTCATCTTGCTTATGACTTTTCTACTTAATTTATATTAGCACTTACAACAAACATCCATTAAAACTGACAAATCCTCCTTTCCCACAAAACTGCTTCTTCTTTCAAAAATGCATTCCTACAAAAGAATCCTGGCCAGTCCCAGTACTGGCACCATCACGACGATCTGACAAGTCACCTACCCCTAAACTGAATTTCAGCTGAATCTATATGAAGAGGTTGTTCCTTGAAAAACATCTAGCAGTCGACAGCTCCTGATGAGAACAGCTGGAGCTTCAGCAGGGCTGTAAGGAGTGGTGGAAGTCTGGGCTTTTCATTAACATAGCTCTGAGAAAATCCCAGCTCCACTGAAGCCGGTGGCAAACTGGCAGGGCTTCACCTCAGAGCCAGAGGAGAGCTCTCTAGAAAACAGGGGCCCTGGGGACCACATTAGGAGAAAAGTGACAAACATGCTTGATGTGCACACAAGACAGCTGGTAACCTGCTTGCTCAGAAAGGGCAGCTGCGCTGGCAGGGAATTTTCCTGTGCTGAGCTGTGAACAGGTTAGCGTCACTGATGGCCAGGGCAGAACCAGTCCATCCCTCAAACCCCTCAGACACGAGGCATGGGGACATCCTCACCTGGGTACAGCTGCCACTGCCATCCACCCGGCCATGGCCATGTCCACAGGGATCCCACAGAGGTCATGAGCTGGCAGCAGAACCCCAGAGGGCAAGGATGCAGGCAAACCCAGGCGTACAGGATGCCAGCTGCTCAGGGCATCATAAGGAAGCTGGGACTCACACTGACAGTGAAGAACATGGAATGTTCCGCTGTCTGATAGAACTGAAGGTTGCACAACGAGGATCTCAGCCCACAGGCTCTATCACCTGCCTGGGTAGAGTCTGGTCTTTCCCTCCTCAGAATACTGTCCTGCCTGAGCACAGCTCAGGCAAACACTTTGCTCTCAAACATCAGAACAGCTCCATTTGGAGGCTGAAATGGTTTTTGCATCATTCCTATGAATGCAGACATGCAGAACTGTCTCAGAAACTGAGACTACATTCTTTCAATGCTGTTGTAGTGGAGACCTGAGCTGCCCTATATTTATTCTTTTTTCCCTAGAATTTTATAACGAATGAAATTTTAAAGAGAAATCCTGCGCCAGCTGAGCTGCTCCTGTTAATGTGTGGGATGGCTGGACCAGCACCAATGAGCCCATAGATGTAGGATGGTTCTTGGAACACTCAAGGATTTAAATCTTATGCCCTGGGGCAGGCAAACTCCTCCTCCAGACATCCACAACCATCTATGTGTGACACCATCACTGCTGGTGTCCATACATCATCCATAAGTTACATCATCACTGCTAGTGTCAAATCACCAGCATGGCCAGAGCCTGCTGCCACATCAGCACATTCAAGGTGGACCATGTAAGGTACACAAAAGGCAAATGCAAAAAAACTGAAAGAAAACTCCAAGTGATCTCAGAAATTATGTCCAAGAACTGAAAAATGAGCTTCCAATGAAATGTTAAAAAAATAAATAAAACCTCTACCAAAAGTAGATCATTTTAGAAACAGATGAAGCCCTCATTGAACGTAATAGCAAAGCCCACATCAAACTCTATTTAAAATTACTATGTCACTGTCTGTGTGATGAGGGAAAACCATCTCTTCAGAAGAGATAAACAAATGATGGGACAAATAGCCTAACCCACTGTGCGACTCTGGGAATGGAACCCTGAATGCAAAGGACACTCTACATCAACAGGAGAAATTTAGATCAGTACTTGCTGACCCTGCAAAACCTCATGCCCTTCAAAAGCTTCATCTCATTGTAGTCACTGCACTTATTCCTTGGGGTAAAGACAACTCCAGTGAGTAAGCACTGCTGAAGGGCGCCAGAAGTCACTAAAGTAAACTCCAGCACTTCCTGAGGACTCCAGAGGGCGTTTCTTTCTCTTTCACCTCTGTGTGGGCTTGGACATCTCCACTTGTTTGACCTGTTTGCCTGCAGTACAGAGTCAGTTTTTTGATTTTTATGCATTTTCCCACTGCCTCTTTTTAGCTGTTGTTGACTCAGCAGTGGGATCTTTGCATCCCAGGTGCTCCATGTAGGCGTCTCCCCACAGTGCCACAGAGCCAGGAGGCATGATCAGTCCCCTTCCCATTCACCTGGGGAAGTCTCTCTGTGTGCCCCTTCCAACTCACCTGCCCAGACAGACACTTAAGTCTTTTGACATAATAAACTTGAAGTTTCTATTGGCAGGTGATTTTTTTCCTCTTCATAACCCATTTTTTTCCCCCTCATTGTTTTTCTGCTTTTAACTGTTTCCCTTGCAGTTAAGATTCCCAAAGGGTTTAGTCCTTTGCACACCACCTGCACGGTGCAGAAGATCCCAAGAAAGTGCTGGAGAGGATACTGTCAATCCCTGACACCATCAGGCTCTGGTCACTATCTGAAGTGAGCTGAGTAATAAAGACTTAGGTCAACACAGGACCTCATCAGTGGTTAATTTATGCACTGAACTCCATCACCTGCTGGCTGCAACATGTGTTTTTCTCCTGCTGATGCCGGGAGTGTGGGCAGGCAGTACAAACACCTCTGTGGGCTCTGTCACCATCCGTATTCCTAGGCCAGCACCATGACCCCTCATTCAGCAAGTCCCGTCTGATGGGGGTGCTCCAGCATGCCAAGTCAAAAGTGCCTAAATCAACTCAAGAAACCACAAAGAATAAATCTTGGGTGGGTAGAGAACCCATCCCTTCTCAGCAGGGGACAGGGCTTTTACATCAGAGCAGATGTTCACTAGAGGTTTCCTGGGATGAGCAGGGCACTGAGAGCACACACAGAACCAGCACTGACTGCCAGGAAGAAGGGCATCTGAGTGGACAGAGGAGTCCCACATTCCGGCCCTCAGAGACCAAAGATTCTGGTATTTGGTGGAGTAGTATTTCTATTACCGGGGTACCTGCAGTAAGATCTACTTTACCTTTATGAAAATTTGGAAACCATAGCTGGAAAGGGACATTTACAGACTCATGACTAACTTCATGGTTGGCAGGCCTCTCCTGATAGCCCTGGGCCCTCCAGGGAGCTATGGGCTGGCACAGCAGCTCTCACCACCCAGGGCTTTGCCACCCCACAGAGCTCAGTGATGAGGTGAGAGCTCTCTGCTGTCACAGACAGGACACTGGGACCAATAGGGCAGAACAGACACATGTTTGTTTCTACCATAAAGAGACAGAGCAGTGGAATGCCCCCGGACACTATCCATCTGCCCCACGTATGCACTGCAAGTCATGGCACAACTTCAGACAGGCCCAGACATGTGGACATCACACCTGACTGTTCTGGGAAAAGCTTGGCACTAGCTGTGGTTCTGGTGTGTCACTGTTGCTACGGTAAAAACACACAGAGACTGACTCTGTCCCTTGATTAAAGAGGTCTGATTTATTAAAACAAACTAAAACCCTTTTAAAGGTTTTTACATAGCTGGAACTGATTGGTCAATCAATTCATCACTCCATCACTATGATTGGCTAATTAAATTCAACGCTTCTTTTTTTCACAGGTGCAGGGTATTTACAATTTTGGTGACAATGTTGTGAGAAGCTGTTTACGTTCTATTCTCAGCTTCCCATGAGAAACCACAGCCCTGCGACTGAAAAATTCAGCCACAGTCCCTAGGAAAAACCAGAAATGAAACCTACACTGGTGTTCAAATTTTGAAGAAATGTACTTCAGACAAAAGCAGAAAAAATACTTTACAAGCCTTTCCAGCAGCCTCCTAGAGTTGATACCTTGCCATATTGTCCCATGACCACAAGAGGAGATGACAGAAGAACCTGGCAGCGCTTACTCTATGTTAGGCTCCCTTTGTAGGCCACTGACCCCTCTCATGCAGTCTCCAAGACATTTGTGCCCACAACCCTTCAAACCTCTGCCTAGATGTGAGTGTAGTTTCTTATTTCTGTCCCTCTGGGAAATTATAGCTCTTGGGCCTGTTATGGAGGAAAGACACAAAACACAAAAACACTCACTCATGCTGAGTGGTATGCTTTGCTTTCCTCTGTCTCTCTGTCCCCAGACAGGTCACTGACTTGGCGAGCTCTTGTCCACCTTCCTCACTGCCAAGCACTTCTCCAGCTGATCTCCACAGTGGTCACAGTGCTGGTGTCATTGGAAATACACCTGTCAGCTTCCATGCACAGATCAGCACTTGCTTGGATACCAAGACTTGCCTAACCCAGGGCATCCCTTCATGAAAACACAGTGACTGTAAAATGGAATGGTTCTATAAGACATTGGACTGCACCCACCATTGTGCACAATCGTTCTCATATCCTTCTCATTTCTTTTACTGTCCTGTCCCCTCTTGGAGCACTATTGTTTCAGACAGAAGGCTGTGACCCAAACACCTGGGAACACACCGTATCTGTGATTAAAAGCATTTCTCAAAGAGTTCAGATGAGGAAAGAAAGCAGCAGCACTTCCATCATCACACCAGATGCTGACAGCAATGTTGGATTATAGCTGGTGAGAATGGAAACAAAACAAAACAACTGGTATGAGCAGAAGTTTCCTGCCACACTGCTTTCAATTCCCCAAACTCCTCCACTGCTGAGAAGTCTGTTAAAATTTAATTTGAGATATGATCTCTGCAGCTCTTTGATGCACATATCTAAATCTGTCTAACCTCTCCCGCAGCAAGGAGGGGCAGGTGGGGAGCAGACACTTGCCTCCTGCGTGGCACTTTGTTGAGGATGTCCTGCTGAATCTGGGCAGACCAGGCCACAGACAGTTTGCAATCAGGCACCCTGATTGTGGGTCCCTTTCAGCTCAGGATATTCTATAATTTTAGCCATAGCAGGGTGGGCCACATGACATTTGTGCCCATTGACAGTCTCTAATAGCATACAAGTAATGATGACACGACAGTCATCCTGGGCTTCCAGAGAAACTACTGTATGCAAACAGATTTCAGACTGACTTAGCTGCTGTTAATGTTTACCTGCTGCCCCTATTACCTGTTGGTATTAAAGATTTCTGCACATTTCTGTGTCAGAAGTGAAGGCACAAGCATACTTCTGGAAGGCCAGGCACTCACACACCAGCACAATCTGCAGCAATTGCTCCAAAAAGGCATTATTCCCTTGTAGGGGAATGGTTAGTGTTTTGCACAAATCAAGGGGGAGCCAAGAATGGAGATTCTTGTAAGTCTTCCAACTCTGTTCATAAACACACCAGCAGCCAGTCTCATTTCTCTGCAAGAGTACAGGAACAAGATTATTCCTCCAGCCCAGGCCAGCCCTGGCAGTATCCACAGCTGCAGCAGAGCACAAACAGCAGCTCCCTGCACTGAAGGCAGGATTTGCGTACAGACATGCCCAGACTGAGCAGCTCGAGCCCTCTACAGACCAGCAAGCAGAGGGCTCTGCACAAGGTGCAGCAGAGCTACATCCAGCATGTAGGTGCCAGCATCACCCCCATACTCTCCCCTTGCTCTGTGAACCCCCTTGGAAAGGACTAGCAGGCACAACATGATTCCCATAAAGCACAGGTCTGGGCCCTTTGAGATGGTGGAGTCCTTTGGTGGAGGGATGTCACTGTCCCATTGAGGCAGCCCCAGATCACAAGGAGATCCCAGGTGAGAAGCATATCCCATGCCTCATGCCTGCATGCTTGCTCCAGGATCCCTATCAGCTGGCATGGCACAAACACAGCAGTTGTGCTTACGCTTGGGCATAAGCCCTTCTGCCATCCCCTCCACACCTGCACAGCTCTGCAGGATGGAGACTGTGGCTAGCAAAGAGAGGGGTGACGGGAGAAGGAGGGTTGGGCTCTGCCTGGCCATGCACTGGCCCTTCTTCCCCCATCATCCTCAGAGAATCCTCCAGAGCACTTATGGCCCAGCAACCTCCTTTGTCCCCAAAACATATCTTGACCCCAGTCTTCTATGCATTCACCTGTGGATAAAAGAGTCTTTTGCCCACTTCTCAGTGCTCGACAAGGATTGTTTAACCCTACCTCAGAAAGCTTTAACTTTCAGGCAGGAGATACTCAGCACTTCCCAAAATATGTCAGGTGTCCATCATTAAATCACCACTGCTCACCCGACCAGCTGTTGCTGGTGAAGTGAAACCAGCCCGTACACATACACTGGCTGTCAGCATTGGATGGAGCATTCAGGTTGCTCTGACTTAGGGTCTTGCGGCCCTAAAACAGACCCCATTGAGAGCAGGCACCTCATCATGGTCATTCTGTGCATTCATGTCGCCCACCTGCACCTCTACCACCCTTCCCTGAGATGCAGGGCTGGGCAAACTTGCCACCTCTGCACCTGAGGAGGCAGTTTGCAGGCAGAACAGAAAGGTGGCTGCCCAGCATCCTGCACTGCTGGAGGCTGCAGCAGCTGCCTGTGTCTCTCTGCCTCATTACTGGACAGCCTGCTCCTCATGTCAGTCTCCAGTAGCACGTCCTTTAACCAGAAGTGAAAGCAACTGATCCCCCATGAAGGCACATCTGCTCCAAGTCCATGTTACAACAGGGGAAAAAATGACACCTTCAGCTACAGAAACCAATAAAGACTGTCTGATTTGGTTTGCCCCTGTTGCTACCCAGTAAGCTCCCCACTGGGTTAAATACTGGTGACATCTGTTAATAAAATATCAAGAGTGAGGAGAACAAAACTGGTTAATGAGTTATATCAAGTGCTCAGTGCAGCTGGAAGGGCAAGTCCCACCTCGTCCCCAGGCCGAGGGCAACCAGGACATCTGGACAGCCCTGCACAGCCAGTGTCTCCGGGAAATGTGTGCAGGGAGGCAGAGCAGCAGGCACTCACCTTCCAACAGCCACAGACAAAAGACGTAATGTGAGGGGGTCTCTGTGGAGAGAGCCTCTCCAAAGTCGGGAAATGGTTAAATTAGCTCTGTTACTTGTGCATCTACATCATGATACAGGCCAAAATTAGGTGACATGCTTCCCCTCTTTATATCAGAGAAACATATAGCAGATACAGAGCCTCAGAACACCTCCACGGGCACAATGCACTCACCCACACCCATCCTGAAGGACCTTGTGGTAAGCGGATAGGGAGGGTGTTATGGATGCTCCTAGGGATCCCCGCAACAGACAAAGATGTTGGAGTACTTGAGCGTGCCTCTCCAAACCTGCAGCCCTGAGCCTATTACAAAAGCAGTTTAAACAGTCTGCTGAGGACAGCATTATTGTCCAGCTTAGGAGCTCAAACCCCATGACTCATCCTGCCAAATTGATGGGGGTTGCTTTCACAATCACATGCTCATTCCTGAATGTGAACTGAAAAAAGCTGAGAAGGTTCTCAGCTCTGCTTCTGGAACTGCTTTTGCTTTTCAAGGAAACACTTAATCCTCTTCTCTGCAGTTAAAACAGAGTCTTCTCACAGGCACTCAAAAAATTGATCCATGGCACAGGAGCCATGTGGTGTCAATACACACAGCCTGTCTCCTGACCTGGCTGATAAAATACAAAACTTCTACTCTACCTACTTTAATGCAAATATTTAACTATGCATTATTACCTGGATTTGGGAAAAAAAATTCAGGTGTATAATCACAGAGTTAAGTAACAATGGTATATTTAGCAAGAACCTGAGCACAAGGAGTTTTATACTTCCACCATCAAATTAGTTCCCATGTGGCAGAAATTGGCTCCCCAACCTCCTGCAGTTTTTCTCCCAGTTCAGTAAATCTCGGTCTACTCTACAACTTGATCATGTGTTTCCACTAAAGAAGGCACAGGCACATGACCCTGTTCATATAGCTGAGGCACCAGCCTGCTGATTTTAGCTGTGTTTCCCCCAGGGGATGGGGGGCGGGTTGGGGGTGCCACTACAGCTTCAGCCTACCCACCCACCACCCCCTCCATCCAGGAGGGTTTGGGCAGCAAGGGACAGTGGGGGCAGTGCAGGGATCTGGATCTGCACTGTTTGCAGGGCACTGCTGGACCTGCACCAGCAGCAGGAGCTGAGGAACGTGTATGCTCCTCAGCAAGAGGCAGGAGGCTGATTCAGCAGGAAAGACAGTCACTCCTCCTCCACATGCCCTCTGTATCCTCAGCTGAAAAATGCCCACTACAGTTCTGGTGTCCCCTCTGCTACACGTATTGTGTCCACAACCATGGCGTCAGCTTCCCTCTCTAAGTTCTTCCAAAATGAAAATAGTGCTCTAAACTAAAGGTATTTTAAAAATATACCAGAACAGAATTTCTCCTCTTTTACCTTCCACTCCATCTCTGGTGCCTTTCTCTCCAAAACATTGTTTTCAGCAGGATGCAGAACAAACCAGGACCATACACCCTGTGGATCTGAGGAGTGTATCAACAATATCTAACCCCAACCAGACTGTGTTTACTTCCATCCTCCAAGACTGACTAATGTCCCTGGTGAAGGAAGTCCTGAGAGAAGCAGCACAGCAGACGTCTATGCATTTAAGTTTGTGTCGTTTTGCAGATATTTCCTGTTTCAGGTGGCCACAGAGTCAACACAATTGTGTCTCTTCCCCTATTCATTGGCAGGAGGAAAAGGTGTGGAGGAAGGCCTGGCTCAAAACTGACACACTGCCATAGCTTTCTCAAACACCTGGACAAGCCCCTGCTCCTGGCCACTGGGTCACTGGGATGATCCCTGGCTTGTCTGTGACCTTGGCAAAGTCCTGCTGAAACAGACCCAGACTGCACTGCAGGGGATGTCCACAGCTCCATCACATCACAAACACACACCATCCGCCCCAGCCCCCACCCACCCCTCTGGCTGGGCAGCCATGCACTCCCCCTCCTAGAAAACAGCTCCTGCTACCTTCGTCCCGCTTGCGCTTGTTGTTCTCAGTGCCAGGGGATGCAATTCCCAGGATCCCACTAATGGAGTAGGACGAGCCAGCAGAGTCAGTGGTTACAGAGGACACCTGGGTGACTGATCCCGTGGAGGCTGCAAGGCAAGGACAGGCAGTCAGTCGCAGGACAACAGGGGCACCAGCTTACCCAAAAGCCACTGGCCCCCATGGCATGAAGGAGGTGGGCTGGGGCTCAGCTGGCCATCATGGCCCCTCCAGCTCGGGAAGAGCCCTTACCCACCCCAGCCACGCCCAGTCCGATCCAGCAGCATGCCACAGCAGCCCAGTGCAGGGGTGGGAGCAGAGGCATGGTCAGCCCTTGCCCCCATCACAAGGAGTTGGGTCTATATGCTGAGGCACGGAAGATGCTTCTCCATAGCAGTCAGACATCCCATCTCACACAAGGCTCAGTGGAACATCTCGTTGCCTGGGACAGCCCTCCAGTGACACAGCAGCCCATGTCACCAGCAAGGTGGACAGAGCCTGCTGGGAACACAGCCATGCAGAGAGAAGAGCTGCCACGAGAGGGTACCCAGGACAGGAACCTCCTGGGAGTAGAGCAACCTACACTTGCTGTACTAGCTGTGCTGTCTGCATCCTGTTAGGCCATGCCACTAGCCTCTGGCCAGTGGAGACCTGGCGCAGCTGGGGTTGGCCAGGGATGGATGTCTGAAAGACCCTGAGGTTCCCTGAAATATCACCTAAATCCATTTTGCTTTGGAAGAGCCCTCAGAAAAGGGTACTGTTTGTGTCCAGCAAGGGCAGTCACTCATCAATAGCGTAGACCAGTCTGGATGTGCCAGATTGCACAGCAAACACTGTCCTTGTGATGTGGGTGTCCAAGGCTTCACTGAAGCAGGCAGAGAAGGGAGCACCACCATCACCTCCATCACCTTACAGTCTGAGCCTGTCCTGCCACGTCCCTACATCCCAGAAATCACCAAGCAGACCCCAAGGACAGGACTGGGGGATATACCGTGGGACCACACCAAAGATCCCCAGACACGACTCACAGAGAGCAAACCCATGTCAGGAATCCCTGCTCCCTCTATCAACTCCAAGCCCCAAGAAACAAGATTTTTCTTCTCTGTTCTTGACTTTTTAAAGAAGACACAGCACTTAAGCCACCATAGTGAGATAAAGGAAGCTTTTCTTCCCCAAGATTGTTTTGGCATTTTCTGGAGAGAAAGGCTGTGGGTGCAGGGTCTACAGTATGACTCCTCTGACAAGCTGAAAAAGTGCAGACAGCTCTCCACCTCCACTCCCTTTCTCTCAGTGCCAGCACACCCTTGCCAAGAGAGAAGCAGCAAGCATTTCACTGTATCACAGGTGACAGCATAAAGGCAGAGAGAAACTAGGGCACCCCAGCACCTCCTATGAAGCAAGGGCTGACCAGTGCCCTGACAGATTTAATGGAACAGGGACAACAAGCCTGAGTCCCTCCATCCCTGCTGCATTGCAGCACAGAAGCATCCACCCTCCTCAGAGAGACAGGAGAAGGGCTGAGGGTGTCTCAGCAGCCTGGGGGTCTCCTCTGGGTCACCATCCACCAGCATCACCTCCCTCAGGTTGCAGCATCACTGTTCTGTGGCTGAATTAAAAGTTTCAGAAAGTTTTGCTACCTCTTCACTCAAGACTGCAAGTGCACAAAGAACTATGGAAGGGATGGTTGATAGATGGAAAAAACACATTCAAAACTACTTACTGACTAATGATGCAGAAAATGTTATGAATAAGTATCCCTTTCTTGATTTATTACTTTAATTATCTGACATTCTATAGACCCCTATTAGTGGGATTTTTTTTGGTTTAGATTTCAATTTTCTGTCTCATGGTGAAAGCTATTTATCATAATAATCAGTAAAATTCAAAACCTTTTAGCAGTATTTATAAAATTCATTTACTATGTTCAGCCCTTGGAGAATGACAAAGAAGGCACATTAGCACGTGTGCTGAAGTGTTTTATGCAGAATTATCTGTCCATAAGAATGATTAAAAGTTCTTCAGAATATTTGTAATCCATTATTATTTTTTTAATGTATTTTAAAAAAAGTTTTCCTTACCTATGCTGTGACTGGAAGCCGGGACCTGCTGATTGGGTGGCTGCTGCACCTTGGTCCGTATGATCCTGTGAGCAATGGAAAAAGAGGAGCACTTAGCTAGCCTTAGCCATGCAATGGCAGGAGGCACTAGACACTATTTTTTTCAGTGCAGGACATCTACATCAATACAAAAAGTGCCTTTCTGCATATGTTCCCCTCATCATTCGCTGAAAGATCAAAGCCTGGCAGGTGGACCCAGGATCACATTTGTGCCCCCAGCCCCCGCCATCAGTCATCAGGGGCACAGAATCACAGAATGGTTCAGGTTGGAGGAGACAACAGCTGGCAGCAGGTCATCTGGTCCAACCTCTCTGCTCAAGCAAGGTCATCCCAGAGCACACTGAACAGGACTACATCCAAATGGTTCTCAGGTTGCTCCAGAGTTTGGTGCTTTGGTGGCTTTGAGGACCCAGTGCTCACTGCCCAGGAAAGAGATATCCATAGCTATTTGAGCAGCCAGCAGGCCAGTACGCCCTCCCCAGGGAGCTGGAACCTCCTGAGCCCAGAGGTTCCAGCAGGCTGTGGTCTGCACTCTTGGGTGCTGGGACACATTTGCAAGGCTAGAGCATACCAGGTATGGCACTCACATGGCTAGAGGCACTTGGACACCTTGGGAAAAGGTCAGCTTAGCCACATTACTAATTTTTAAAAAGTGGTGGAATAAATGCTAATCTTAAAAGCTGAATGACTACATTTATCGTCACTGTGTATATGCAGTCACTGCTCTGATTGAGAGTGACATCAATGAGAAAAAAAATCAGAGATACAGATAAAGTAGAAGGCATGTGTGGTAGTGCAGGACAGAGGGTACTTGCTACAAAGGGAGATTCTGGGGAGACGCTACACACAGTGTTCACCCGCCCACGTGCTATGACAAAACGAAGGACAGGGTCAGAAATACCTCTGGAGATCACACAGCTCTGCTTCAGGCTGTGGCAGAATTGGAGCAGGCTGGAAGGAAGCATGCCCTTGGTTCACTACACATCCCCCAGCCCCAGGCACTAGCGTTACAGGAGCAATGCTGGAATGGACATTTCCCCTGTCTGTGCTTGACAAACTCCCCTCCCATTCCTGCCTGCCATGAATTTGAAGGAGAGGAGAGGAGGGGAGTTGTCAGGTGGAGTGAGCTTGGGGGTGAACTTGCAGGAACATACCGCAGTTCCTTGCTGGTAAGCCCCCCCATAGGCAGGCACAGGGACCACCACTGGTGACAGCCAACTCCATCCCAGAAAAGGATGCACTGCCATCCCCTTCCCCTCCAGTTCCTTGGAGGAGTCTGGTAGAGGCTGGCAGCAGTCTGGTCTCTCCACAAACCATCTTTCAGCAGCCAGCCCCAGAGTGAAGTTGCCGGGTGTAAAGCACAACCGGGAGATGCATTACAGCAACAGACCCCAGAACTGCCAGCCCAATGTGAGAGGCAGGAACAGGTGGGACAGCAGCTTTGGCAGGGAAGCACAGCCAACGACACAGGACCCTACATGGTCAAGACTGGAAACAGCCCACTGCACAAAGGTTTTATGGTGAAGAAAGGGTGTCCAGGGCCTTCTGACACATAAGCATCTTTATCTCTGAAAGAACATAGATTGGAGCACTTGAAAGCAGCTGGACAGCTCTCAGCTGATTTGAGCAAAGCTAATCACAATGATTAATTAAGTCTTAATCACAGACTTACTTCTGCTGTTGAAGAGTGGCCTATTATTAAAATTAATGTTATTAATTAATAATAATTATTATTATTCACTCTTACATGGAGGCAGAAGCTCAAACTTGTCTGCTAAAAGGCCCCCTCAGTAGTGGAGATCAGCTGTGGGCAGTCCATCCCCATAAACCCCAGTGTTATACAGGAACAGCATCAGCATCTCGGGAGGGAACAACACAGCCCTGGTGAACACGCCCTGCACTGTGGAGACCGGGACAGAGAACCAGAGCAGTGGCTCCATCCTCCCCTGTGCAGAAATGGCAACTGCAGCAGGACAGGAACCACTCAGCGAGATCTAGGCTCAGCGTTGTGCTGACCAGGCAGCCCCTGATTTGTATCTCAGTGGTGAACAAGAATATTGTGGGCAGGGGCCTGCATCCTTTCCCAGCTTTGCCATCCTTTACCAGCAAAGCCCCAAAGTATACACTCAATGTTAAATACGACGATAAAACCCACGGACTGCTGGAACTGTAGGATTTAGCATTAATGCTAGGTGTTTTGATGTGAATTCCAGGTTCTTTTTCACATGATTGTTCAGTCTGGGTTTGCACAAAGAGCTCCTAAGCTGGCAAAAACAATTCTCTGGGTAAACAGATTGACTCAAACAGACTGCATGCATTTCTGAAAAGGGATTGCAATCCTTTAAGAAAAGGAGATCTTAGCCAGAGTCACAAGCAGATGAGAAAGAATTAGATTTACAGACAAAAACTTTGGTGACAGATCACAAAATGGGTTTCTGCTACAGGGGCAGTAGGGGTGTGGGTATTATGAGTGTGGAAACATACAAGGACGCAGCAAGAGGAACATGGAAACTGGCTCAAAATGTGACTGGAAGTGACTTAAACCTTCCTTTTACCTAGAGTTGTGATTGCCTTTTTTGGTAGTTTTTGGAGGACATATGAAGTTCTCCTACAGAAGCAGAGGACTGCTCGTAACAGCCATGCTTCTCACATGACTCACTGGCATTAGTGGAAGCAGAGCTTTTCCTTAGGTATTTGGCATTTTCCTTTGCTTTTCCTAGTGTCTGTAACACTTCTCAAACCCTCTTTAAACTGAAGGCACCATGTCCATAGAGTTACTGCATGCTGCTCTGGAGCCTCCAAGCCAGGGGCTCCCAAGCACCAAAGGCTGCACATGAGCTGACCCATTTTTTCTTTAATTCCACAGACACATGACTCGACATTTAGTCCATCAAGGCAGAGACTGCGCTCTCCGCTAACGCTGGGGAAGCCACTCCGGCTACTCAAGCGGCAACTCCATGAATGCAAATCAGATTGGGATAGCCAATAAAAGAATATTGCATCAATTTATTTCACGTCTGGACGCAAATGAGACGTTTTATAGCGAGCTGCATTCAAAGAATTTGCATGCAGTTGCACAAGTGAAAATCATCTCACCAGCACGGTAAGAAGGAAGCCTGGAACAGAGTGAAAATTAACAAACCCTGCTTGCCGGGGCCATGGGTGCCCAAAAGCTCTGCTATTCAAGTATTCATTTCTTACTGTTGCTCTGGGAGGGCTGGAGATGTCACATAGTATTTCACTGGGTTTTTTTAGCCTTATGCATCCCTTGACTCACAGGCACAGCAGGTGTAATGGACAAGGCAGAAGGCCCCTAACCAGGCCTTCTATGACCCCCCTGACTTGCAAAGCCATGGCAAAACACCCAAACTTGGGACTGAGTCTCCAAATGAGACACCCCAGCACTTTTACTATAGCAATTCAAGGCCACTTAAGTCCCCAACGTTAAAAGCAAGCAGCAGAGGCCCTCAGACACTACCAATCAAATTCCCCCATTGATATTCACACTGAACACAAGCCTAGGCCAATGTCAGCAACACCACTCAGGTGACAAAACGGTACCTCAGATATATGCCTTGTGTCCCTTTCTTTCCCAGATGACTGCCACTCTACTCAATGGCCATCTGAGCTTCCCCCCTGGGCAAAGCATGTCCCACTGAACCCCAACCCCATAGAGCAGAGCAGGGGCTTTGTTCATAGCAAACACATACGGTCATTCCCAGAAAGGTGCTCCTACTCACAGACAGGGGAAAGGATGGGAAAGAAGCAAAGAAGAATCTTTGGCAGAAGAATCTGCCAACTCCTAGGAAACCCTCATCATGCCATGGTCCTTCAGCCACTGAGGTAAGGCCAGACCTGCTCCCCAGACCCAAGTGCCCTAGGGAAACAGGTGAAGCTGCTTTTCTTACAAACAGACCTGAACACCCAGTCCTACTTAAAGACAACGACATGGTGATAGTGCTTCCATGGAGCATCCCACCCCAGAACCACACCAAGCTTTACCTGTTAATGGAACTGACACTGGGCACAGTGTCGTTGTCACACACTCGCTCAGCAAGGAGTCTGTCCCTGATCTCCCAGGCAAACATGGTGGGGTTTTGGCGTTTGTACTCTGCAATTTTTTCAACGACTTTGGGCGTGGCGACCTTTGGTTTTGATCCTCCAATCACTCCAGGCTTAATACTCCCGGTTTCATAATACCTGGGACAACATCCAAAACAAAGCTTCAGTTATCACACACAGACAGAGAACATGCTCTGAGATTTATAGAGAACATCATTTCAAGGTAACCAAACCCCAGCAAATCCGGAGATACATCTTCACTTCCACATACACATTTTCTGCCTGTGTGGTTCTTTATCACCTAATAGATTAACTTATAGTAATTGGAATTGGGCCTCAGGATACAATATATATTTTTCTGTAATAGCAAGACAAAAGAAACAATGCAAGATTAAAGGGCATGCTGAGATCCAAAATTAACTGAAAATGTGTGTTATTAATCAGCAGCACTGGCAATAATAGAAACAAATCACACCAAAGACCACTTTTTGCAGTGGACTCTTTTGTAGCAAATTACTGTTTTTACAGAAATGCTGTCATCAATATCTACAGCTTGTTATGATTCAATGTGAAATGAAGGCTAGGTATTGTATTTTATTCGCACATCTGGAATAAATACACCAGCATATATTTTTCCTGTTTTACGATTTTAATATGCACATTATGGTTTTAATAGTTCGTATTTTTCAAAATGTATTCTTTTCATCATTATGTTTTTGGTAGTTTCAATAACAAATTTTGAGGGAAAGGGAGCCGCTCATGCTCCGGAGGGGTCCGTCTGAGGCAGGGATCGTTTTCTGTGACCAGCGCTTCTTTGGGTGCAACATCTTCACCACCAGCAGCATCTCTGCTGATGCCATGCCTCCAGGAAAGGTGGAGAATGAGATCCCTAGACCAAAATACATCTGACTGATTTCTTCACATGTACATCGCACAAGATCAACTGCTTTTGGTAGCTTTGCTATAATACATGAGATCCCTGGGCCCTGCAAGTCTCCCCCTTTAATATAGTCTTGAACACGCTGCTAAGAGCAGAAGTCGCATCTTACATGCTGAGGGCCAGAATGGAGACCGAGAATGAGACTGTATTCCTCCATGCTGCAGCCACGGTGTTCCACAAAGGAGGCTCTCTCACAGCCCTGAACTTCTTTGTATCTTGTGAATTTTCACACGACCAGATGAAAAATAAACCCCATGCCTACCTTCAGCTACCACCCCAACTGCCCTAATCCTGCACACCCCTTTCATACACAGCAGACCCTGACTCCGTCAGCCTCTCAACCAGGTGCCCACTGAGCTGTGCGTGCAGCAGCTCAATCACAACCGCTCACTGCTCTGTGCCAACATTTCTAGCTCAGAAAAAACTCCCAAGCAGAAAGATAAGACTGCTTATTAATATATTTTCCCTGCAAATACCTGACATCACCATTATACAAAAAAAAATTTCCCCATCTTTCAAGTCTGAGCAGAGCACAAACAGTCTGCACAGCCAAAGTCTGCCTCACTGAAACATGCAATCATCAAATCAAATTTTTGCCAGGCTACCTAGTCTCGGTGTTTCTGGGAGAGCTCTGTGTGCAGGGCCTGAAGTTCCTTTAAAGAGACTGACTCCAAATTGCTCATACTTTTTCTCAGATACTCTGTGTGCAAATGTTGACTCAGGCCTACCAGTCTCCATGAGACATTTATGAAATATCAATAATGGCAAGCGTTGAGTGTTAGAGATGGATTAACCCTCCTGCTGCCCCTAAATGCTGTGAGCTTTAGGGCAGAGGGGAAAAATTTAGTTCCTCTCGCACTTCCATGAGGACATGACAAAACAATGGCCCATAAACCTTCTAAAATCCTGCACCTCTAGCCTCAAAACCTTGAGGCTGAGGTTGCTGGCACCACTTTGAGGAGGATGTAAAACACAGCCAGACAATACTACAAATGCTACCAGACAACACTACAAATGCTACCAGACAACAAGTCACAATTTTCTTAAATCTAGTAAAAATGATGGAGTTCACAAACGTTTCTTAGTCCTTTTTTGCAACAGTGCCCATGGTCAGTGCCCTGCAGTCCAGGACAGCCTGGCCAAGAGGAGCACTCCCAACAGTACAGGATGCCGAGCCTGTACAGAGGAGCCACAGCTTTCCCACGGCTGATCACCACAGCAGGAAAGCCAGAGAGGGCCCTTGCCACCACAATACTGCACCTGTGATGAGCTGACCAGGGGACCAAGCTCAGCAAGACCTCTACTCCCAAACTCTTTAATCTCTGCCTACCTGCCTGCTCTCACAGCCTCAAGGCCCACCCAGGCACAGACAAGCCCACAGGAAGGCTCACCCTGCAAGGGAGGTGCAGGATTGGGCCCAGATCCCCTTGCCTGGATACGGGGGAAGGTCATCACCATGGGAATAGTTCTCACCCTGCACTGTCATGGACATGCCCCTCCTCTCCACCCTGGCAATGAATCTCGGCGCAGTCACAAGGCCTGCAGGCTGCATGGCTCCAGCATGCCTGACTCCCATCTCCATTTTAAAGGCAAGGATGACTGCAGCCAGCACTACTCCATGTGAATTGGGTCAGGGCCTTTTGCTTCAGAGACTTGCAAAGGCAGGTGTAGGGTGGGCACCAACACAGCACCCTCTTCTGAGGGTTAAGAGCTTCACTCGCCCTGCAACAACAGGTTACCTGCCTCTGGATGGTTTTTTAAAGCTGCGTCTAGTACTGAAAAATTCTGCTAATAAAATTCCAAATGCAAGGATTTATCATAAGGATTCCCATTTTTCACACACATGCACACATACAAGAAAACATATACACACAGAGATGCAATTACAGAGACATTTTACCCACTGCAATTATTAGTTAGGAAAATAATGAGCTATGAAATTCCAATTTATTGTTGACAACTTTAACGACAGAGCTCTGGAACCTCACTCTGAGCTCTATAGTGCAAATACATCTAACAGCAGACCTAAATTGCCAAAAGTAAAACCACCAGATTTTCGCCTGGTGGGTAAATAAATTGCCTGTTTCCAAGCTGTGTGTTGGTCCTGACGGGAATTGGTGGCAATTCCAATGCAACAGTGAGCATCACCAGCCAAATCACACCAGCCAGGCAGGGAGCAGGAGCCTGTGCTAGGTGCACGTGTGGAGCCGTAACTGAGTGAAACAGCTTGTGATGGGCAGTATAAAGCCCATGGAAAGTTTTCCTCTCTACACCAGTTCAAGGCATTTGTGTTCTGAAAACTCCAGCAGGAGAAGTGCGCATAGGTTGCAGGGAAGGCATATCCATGAGAGGAACGCATGGGAGATGCGCAAGTAGAAGCGCTGAGTGCAGCCTATACAATGTGTCTTTGAAACGAGCAAGGATGTGGAGGCGCTGCTCCTGAATTTGGGCAGGTAGAGGTTAGATGGTTGTGAGGAAAACAAGGACAAGAACTGCAAAACCAGGGGCCTGTGATCCTGACAAATCTGAACACTAATATGGCCATTGATTGATCAACACATCCCCTGTGTGATACTACAAAAGAAAAAAAAAGCCTTAATCGTCTTTGCAGCTATGCTATGTCCAGGAAAGCATGTTTGTTAGGAATTTGGAAAAAAAAATAAAAATAGTAAAGTTCTAAACAATTAAATTAACTATTAAATCTTAGCAAGCAAGTTAGTAATTAACTCTTCCAGATGATAAAGAAAAACACTTTGTTTAAAAAAAAAATTCCCCTTAATGTAAGTTGCCCAAGTCTGTAAGAATACCTGGGATTCAAAAGCATTAGAAAACAGTAATGTACACAAATTAGGTTTAAATGTGCACAGAAGATTAAGAAATCAAAAAGAGAAAAAGCAAGCACGGTAATTTTTTAACTGAATCTACACCAAATTTTAAAAGGCAATCAGGAATAATATTAATACAGAGTTTAATATCGTGGTACCATAGTGTTTGGAGCAGCTCCTCGCTGAACAGAGAGCTACTCCCAAAGTAGCCAAAATATCTTTAGGATGGTTACTAGTTACTTATGGTGTTCTGTGCTCTCTTAATCCAGTAGAAGACTGGGAAAAGACATTTAATTATAAACAGTGGGACAGATTGCAGAATAGCTTGCATGAATGCACATATCACAATGTTAATGAAATATATAATGATAATATTGTTTAAAAAGAGTTCTACTCAGGGAGCAAAACAAGTAATTTCCACGACTTCTACTTTTTTCACATTTTGCTGAATATGACTCCCAGATTTCCTTTCCTGTTCAGAGCAGACAAGTGCAGGACATACACTATATATACAGCAAATACTGATGGCATTTGCATTAGAATTACCCACAAGAAACTGTAACAGGGGCTAAAAAGACCTATGGATGTTGGCTCTTTCTTTCCACATCAGACATCTAAAACCACGACTCCTCAGGAAGTCGCTCCCCTCACTGGACTGTCTACATTGGTTTGCAGCCTCTACTTCTGGGACTGGCACCGACACTTTTCTCTTGACGGACACGGAAGGATTTGCCATCCCCCTTTACCTGCCAAGTATTTTGCTGACACAGCCGTGGCTGACGCGGAGCTGCCGGGAGATGTCACACGGCCGGACCCCTTGGTGGGCTAGCTCCACGATCCTTTGGCGAACGACATCTGGGAGAGGGCGGCCGTTCACAAAAACACCTCCCAGCTGATTCACGCCTCCATGTCCTAAAACACACATGAGAGGGGGAGAAGGGCAGGAGAAGAGCTGTGTGAGAGTTTCAGATGTCTCTGCAGGGCTCAACGTCCAGCCCCAGCGCTCACCGGCGCCGGGAACCGCCTCCCCAGAACCGGTCCGATTTCCCCAGGAGGCGTAGGGAGGTGACCTCACTGCCGCAATGACACTTGCTGGAGGGGAGGATCCTCCTGCCTGAAGGCAGATCGGGCCCCCTCTGGGAAAACGGCCACGAGGAGCCCCTCAGTCATGTCCGGCACCCCGGGAGCGGACCACCCTCCCCCCGGAGTCGCGTTAGCGGAGCCACGAACTCCAGGGCAGGCCCGGTGCTGTCCCGTGGAGCGGAGGCTTCTCAGAGCCGCTGGCTGGGAAGCCAGCGGAAAATGAGGCTGGGTGATCACTCAGCCCACATACTGCCTCTGTCTAAGCACAGAAAGATATCTGAAATGAAATACGCTGTGTTTTATTTTTCCCAAGATGCCTTGAATTAATCAAATAGGGGAGGAAAGAAAGAGAGAAAGAGAGAGAGAGAGAAAGAAAGAAAGAGAGAGAGAAAGAAAGAAAGAGAGAGAGAGAGAGAGAGAAAGAAAGAAAGAAAGAAAGAAAGAAAGAAAGAAAGAAAGAAAGAAAGAAAGAAAGAAAGAAAGAAAGAAAGAAAGAAAGAAAGACATTCTGCTCATAGAATTTACAGCAGTCTTGGCAGATGTTATGATCCTACAAATAAAACATGAAAACATGAACACTTGGGCAAACCCAGTACATGACTCCTTTTTGAGCAGATTTTCACTGTTCACCTTTAGCAAAGTGAATCATATATCTAATGGGATACAGGATGCACTTGGAGGAATAGCAGAGAATCTGTGTAAACCCCATGAACACACATTAATCCCGCGTACCAGAAGGTAATATAATTAACCCTTATGTTGTTATTCATCCAACTACTTGTATTACAGAGAGGCGGAGAAGCTAAAAACAAGCCATAGAGATAGTACTGATGCCAATTCTGGAGCAACAGTAATACAGAAAATATCTCTGAGCACGGTTGGAACTGTACTGAATAAGCAGGCAAGCCAAATGCCTCAGTGTTAAATATAAATATATATATATGTATATATATATACTGAGGTATTTTTTATTTTAATCTGGTTATTTCACTATTAAAAAACTGCTGTCAAACTTTGCAAACAGCTTTTAACATTGTAAGGACACATAATGAACCCCTATGAAATACGTGATGTTAAACGCTGCGGCGAGCAGACAAGAGCCTACTCTCCCTTCATCGGTGCTAGAGGCAGACTGCCAGCGGCCCAGGCGCGGGTTCGTGCTTCCCTCCCGGGCGCCGGAAGCAGACACCGGTGCTGGGAGCCCTGCCTAGATGGATGCCCAGGTGCCCGGGACACCGGGACTGGGTGTGAGACAGCTCGGTGGCGGAGGCAAACGGGACCTGCCCGGAACACTGCGCTGAATGAGACCTCAGGCTCCTCAGGGCTTTAAGTGCAAGGAATCGCCCACAGTGGGTTCAGTTTGAGGGGGAAGATCCTATGGTGGTGATCGGGCAAGGGGAGAAGCAGGGAAGAAAGGGAAGAAAGGGAAGAAAGGGAAGAGAAGGAAGAGAAGGAAGAGAAGGAAGAGAAGGAAGGAAGGAAGGAAGGAAGGAAGGAAGGAAGGAAATGAGAGAAATTAAAAGAGACAAAAAGGGAAAGAACAGGAAGAAAAGCGTAGAGAAGGCATCATTAAACATGCCTTCCTCAGGGAAAGGGCCGGCTCCATCCCTGGAGCCTGTACCCAGTCCCTGGAGGCCGGCGGGAACTGGGCCTGCCCAGGCCGGCATCATCGACCCTCCAGGCGCCGGAAACAAAGGCTGGGGCCACGGCCGTCCCTTTCTCCGAACCTGCCACAGCCCTGGGCAGCGGCACCGGCGCCAAGCTCGGCACCTGCCCACCGGGGCCTCTCTGCTGGGGTCGCGGTGCCGGCTGCGGAACGGGGGCCCCGTCGGGCCGGGGGCTGCTGGAGCTGAAGGGGCATCGAGCTCCGTCCGCAGCTCGGTGCGGGGGTAAGGCAGCCTGTCTGCAGGGAGCGGGTACGGGTAGAGGCTCGGGGGCTATTTCGGGAGGGGGCAGCCCCGATGAGGCGTCCGCGGGCCTAAAACCCAGAGCCGTGGTGCAGCCAGGGCGGGCGGGGAGCGAGTGGAGGCGAAGGGAGACAGTTCCGGAGAGCCGCCGACGTGGGTCGAGGTCGCTCCGACTATGCCCAGCACGCCTCGTCGTCCTCGCGGCCCTGGACGGCGGAGGCCAGCGGCTCTGCCCACGCGGGACAAGGAAGCAGCGGGGACAGTGTCAGCGCCAGAAGGGACCGAAATCTCTCTCAGGACCGCCCCGGCCCTGGCCACCGTTCCCCGTGGCCGTGCTGCCACCCCGTTCCTCCTGCTGCCCCCGGCTTCCCGTCCTCCTCCGCCTTTTTGCATGGGGGTCCGACCCCACGTTCACCCTCACGCCCCCGAGGACCCGTGGGTCCGGAGATCGTTTGGCAGCAAATGGCCCCGGAGGCTTCCCGTCCGCGGTCGGGACCGAAGAAAAGGCACCCGCGTTTTGGTTTTATTCCTTCTGTTTGCCCCGAAATTCCTGAGGAGGACATCGATTTTCCTCAGCCGCGAATGACGGCAGAGGCGCCGCGGAAACCCGCCGCGGCTGCTCCTGCCTGGGCTATCCGGCCCCACGCGGGGAGCCCGTCTTCTGTGGGCTGCATGTCCGCTCGCCACCCGGGGCAAGGGGCGCTCCTGCGGCGGGGGATTCCGTGCCCACCCCCGCACCCCGCCCCCGCACCGCGCGCAGCGGGCTTTCCGACCTTAAAGTTCGCGTTTGAAAAAAAATTTGGTTCAATGCCGGTAGAGAAATAAACGCAGGGGTCGAACGCTGCATTGCCGCGAGAGGTAAAGTCCGCTTTCACGGGGGGAGCCCATCACCGGCCGCCGTCTCAGCTCTGGACAACTCCAGAAACCGAGCGGCGGGAAGAGGGATGGGAAATGGGCAGATGAATGGGGAGCGCGGAGAAGACAAGGGACAGAGGGAGGGAATCTCCAGTTCCGGATCTCGGTGGTTTATTTTGCAAACAAATTTCTTTGAGCCGAAATGCTGCGGTGCTCCGGGAAATGAGATTAGTTCTACCTTAAATTCCCTCGCAATCTCTCGCCGTAATGCAGCGTTTAACTCACCGTGAGAGAAGATGTCATTTCACATAACACTATGCTAATGGATAAGTCTTCCCCGACCTCTCAAGCACAACAAATCTCGGGCGAACCCATCGCGCACGACTTGTTAACTTCACCGGCTGCCCGCCGCCCCACGCCGCGATCGTGACACCGTTCTTCGGGGTTTAAAAAGACAAAAATCTTCCCTCCAGCCCTGCTCCTCACCTTTCGCATTAGTTCATCTTGTCTGGGGTTTGGGGGGGGGGCTTCTGTTTGTTTGTTTGTTTAAGGGGGTTATTTTTTGGTGGTTGGTTTTTTGTTGTTTTGTTTTGTTTTAATTTATTTACAAGTAACGAATTTCAAAATGTTGAAAAAGAGAAAGACTATCGTGCAGCAAACTTTTCCGTTCGCCGGAAACGCCTGGCGGCTTTTTTCCCGGATATTTCATTTAGGGCGAAAAATAAACATATGCACATACATGTAACATCTATGTATTCACCCATGTACACAAGCGTGCGTCTATATGTACTGATGGCTGTACATACGTCCAGAGACGTGTTTATATATCCATCTGTACAGATACACACACGCAGTGACATCTGCTTTTTTTTCTACGGGAAAATAGCCCTCCGGACCAGCTCGCTCCCGCAGCACCCCTCCGCCAGCCGTCCCCCGTCACACCGATCTTTCCGGGGGGGGAGGTAGGGGGGGAGGGGGGAGAACGTCGGCGGGCAACCCGATATGGTGAGCGGAGGGAGACGATCGCGCGGACCCCGTCGCGGCCGCTCAGACAAGTTGAAGGGCAGCCACTTACTGTGCATCGCTGCGAACGGGTCGTGCTTACAGTGTATTTCCATCGGAGCGGTCCGGGGCCAGGAGACCTCGCCGAGGTGATCTCGATTCGTCGGCGGAGGTCGGGTTTCGGGCTGGGGGAGGGAGCCCGCGAAAAAGGATGGACACCGACCAGAACCAAACAAACAAATAAAAAACCCCAAACGAACACATAAAACCAAAACAAGACAAAAACAACAACAAAAACCCAAACAAAACCAAACAAACAAAAAAAAAAAAAGGAAAAAGAAAAAAAGGGGGAAAAACTCCAAAAAAGGGTGGAAAATAAAATAGAACAAAACCCCTCAAAAAGCGAAGAGTCCTGCCTCGAGAGGGGTCGCGGTATCCAAGAGCGCTGGCCGAACGCGGCTCCCGCGCCGCTCGCAGCCTCCGGAGATTCCGTCGGGGGGCCGCGGAGCGGCCGCCCCGGGCTAAGCCCCTGGTCTCAGCCGCTTCCCGGGCGGCTGCCGGTGCGCAGCACCCGCCGCCGGGCTCCGGGGCGTTACTAGGCGCGGAGAGGGGCGAGCGCCTCTGTCCGGCGGACCGGAGCCCAGCGCTGGCCGCCCGACGGCTCTTTGTGCTGGCGGTGCCGGCGGCTGCGCGGCGGCGGCCACCGAGGCGGGCGGCGGCGGGGGCGGGCG
>WAAE01007850.1:133726-238726 GCA_013400495.1 Nicator chloris
CGCAGCGCGCGCGGAGGGGGCGGCGGGCGGCGCTTCAGCACCGCGCGGGCGGACAGCGGCGGGGGCGGGGCCTGCCCGTCACTCAACACCGCGGCCAATCGCAAAGTTAACTTGTTGGCGTTCCGCATTGGCCGCCGAGCGGTGGTGCTGCCTATTGGTGGGCTGCGAGCCAATAAAGAGTGGGGGGCGTGGCCGTAGCCCCTGCGGGTCGGTCCGGGGGCGCAGCCACTCGTGACCGAGTGCGTGGGTGGGTCTCCGTCGGGGCTGGAGGTCCCCAGGGCCGCGGCCGCAGCACCCCCGACGGCCCGTCCTGTGCCCGTGGGTCAGCCGGCGGCCAGACGCAGCTCCCCGTGGCTGTTGGTCTCCCCGACGCCTGGACGGCGCCTGTCGGGACCGTGGGTCCCCGGCGCCCCCGGGAACCCGGGCCGTGGCTGCGGGCGCGGAGGGACGCGCGCCGAGGCTGCGGTCAGGGAGGTTCTCCGCCTGCTCGCGCTCCCCGCGGTCGCGCCGGGGCTTGGCGGCCGCCGCGCCCAGAAGTGGCAGGTTTCCACTCAGGCCGCCGCGCCGGCGGGTCCTGCCCCGAGGCGGTGCTGCCCCGGCCGAGACCCCTGACGCAGCGAGAAGGCCTCGCCTCACGGGTGACCCTGGCGGCGTGGCAGAACCCCGCTGAACCCACGTCCTCGCCCTCGGCCCCGCCACCCGGATGCCCTCCCACGGGGATCTTTGTGGGGACGAGGGTGCTGGAGAGCTTAAGCACCCGTCCTGGGGCGAGACGTTCCAGCCCCGCTGAATTTTAGGTCTCGGCGGCAACAGGGCTGTTCCCTGGCCCTCCCTTCGGCAGCGCGGGACCGGCGTCCGGTGCAGACGGGTGGGCGTGGGCCGAGTTTTCGTTGAAGTCGAAACTGCCGGGCGCAGCCGAGCCTCCACCGCGGAGTCGGCACGCAATCGGCGGAAGAACGGCGAGAGCCGATCTCTGCTCAGCCCCGCAGCCTAGCCGGGGTGCATCGGGCGGGCCGCCCCCTGCTGCCGCTCGGCACCTTGGCTCCGGGCAACCGTCGGGGCTGGCGGACAGGCTGGGCCCGGGGTTGCAGCGCCGTCCTGGGCGGAGGGGATGAGCGAGCAGGCAGGAACGGCTCACATCCTGCCCGGCCTCCATCCCTACCATGACCCCCCCCCGTTCTCCTTCTCCTTCTTGCTCACCCGGTACTGAGGTGACGACCACTCGGCCCAACTCTCTACAGGGGCAGAAGCGACAGACGCTTTGGAACTCCCTGTCCCGGGGCCCCCGGTCATCCTCGTCATCCTGCCCAGCCCAAGCAGCGCTGTCGGTGCTGCTGCCCCTGCGGCCACCCCCGCTCCAGGCCGCCTCCTCCGCGCCATGAAATGCTTTATCGATTAAACGATTATTCAGGCGATTTAACTAATAAAAGGCCCCATCGATCGCTGCGAAATTGCATTCCGCCACCGAGCCGCCAGGCCGCCTCCGCGCCCTCCACCGCCCGCGCCGCGGCCCCGCTACCCGCAGAGACGCCGTGACGGGCTTCCGCAGCCTCTCGCCAATGCCCGGTCCCTGTCCTATTGCCCACCTGGCCCCAGCTGCGGGGCAAGAGGACATTCGGAGGTCTCGGCAGCCCCCCGCGCCGCCCCGACGGCCTCGCGGGGAGTTGGTCCCACCGCACCGGGTTCTGCCTCGCGTCCCCGCGCACCCCCTGTCCGCGGAGCCACCGGGCTCCCCGCAGGCCCTGACCCGAGTCCCACCTGTGCGGCCGGTTCGGGGTGTCGCGTAGGTTTTCTCCAACTCCATTCCGGCTCTTCAGGATTGGGGAAACGGAGGCAAGAAAAAGTTTCCACGTCGTATTGCAACCTCTTCCTTTTCCCTCTTTTTTTTTTCTTTTCTTTTTATTGTTTTGTGTTCTTTTCTCTTTTTTTTTATATATTTTCCGTTTTTCTTTTCCTCCTTTCTGTTTTGTTTTTTTTTTGTCTTTTCTTCTCTTTTCTCTTTTTTATTTTCTTTTTTTTTTCCGCCTTCTTTCTTTTCTTCTTTTTTTTTTCTTTATTTTCTATCTTTTTTTCTTTCCTTTTTTTTTTGTAAGGGGCTCTCTCAGGTTGGAATAATTCAACTCTTCCGCTCCCCGCCGAGCTTTTGCAGCTGATCACTGAGCTGAAACTAAACGTTTTAGGTGGAAAAAAGCCTCTGAAGGAACCGTGAAATGATTAAGAAACTAAAGAGCTCCTCGCCATGTGAGATCATGTCCTGTTCTCTAAAACATCACAAGATGTCCCCAGACGCAGCCAAAACCCAGGAAAACTCTGACATGTTCTGTAGCAGGAATCAAAGTTTGCTCGCAGCCGGCCGCCCCCCGAGTGCTCCGCCGCCTCGGCAGCGGCGGCGGCACCTGCCCGCTCTGCCTCCGCTGCCCCAACCTGTCACCAAGTTTTCAGCAGACCGACTTCCCCTTCCCGGGCCGGGGGTGACGCTGCCGCCCCCGGGGCCGCGCTCCTCGCCGGACCGGGACGCCGCAGGGGCGGGACAGGCAGCCGTCTGCAGACGCCTGGGGCTGGCGGAGAGACCCCCGCGCCCTCATCCCTACGGGCCTGCCCTGCCCTTTCCTGCCCCGCGCCCCTTGACGCCGGACAGCCTCTGGACTGCGGCGAGGACCGGAGAACAGCGGCCCAGTGAAGGCGCGGGGGCCCTGGGCAGGATTTTCCCCGCCCGTGGGGGCTTCACTCGGGCTTCCTCCCCCCGTACCTCCCATTCACGTCGTGGATGCAGACCCACGGCCGCGGGCGAGGGTGAGGAGAGTTAAAGTGAAAAAATCACGAGGCTTCGACCGCTCCCAGGTTTATTGGTTTATTTTTCAGCAAAACGACTCGGGGGGGAAGCGGGAAATAATGGCCCTTCCCAAAGGCCAAAACAAATTTCGTCTCTAAGCCCGGCGGGCAGTGCCGCTCCTCGCGCCCATCAGCGCCTGCAGCCACGCACCCGCGCACACTCATGGTCCGCAGCCCATCTCCCACGGAACCCGCCGAGACACGGAACCGATATGCTGGCGTGGTCGTCGGTGGGCTCTGCTCTGCTCCCCTGGCGAGTTTCCCCCTCTGCCCCACGGCCACCGGCGCGCCGTGATATCGAGCAACGGGCGGCCGGGTTTGGGAGTGGGGGACACAGCCGCTGCCGGTGAGCGGAGCGGCCCGGGGAGCCCAGCTCGGGGTGCTGCCGGGACGGAGCATGTGCCGGGTGTAGAGACGGGAGGCGGACGAAGGGGCTCTCTCCCGGCTGCCTCACCCGGCAGAGCCTCGCCACCCCGACCACGCCGGCAGCCACTGAGAGCTGACATGGACACAAATCTGTTTCCAAACTCCAAATCTTCTCCCTCCCGGCCATCCCTCCGTCTTCGACGCAACTGCATCCTAAGACTGGCGGCCTCGCGGGGTTCCTGGCCCTACGGGACCCCCGGCTGCCCGGCTCCGAAAGTGAGGCCGACTGTGGCCTCTCTCCCTTTTGCTCCCATTCCCACCAACCTCTCTTCGCTCTCATTTTCTTAAAACAGAAATAGCCTCGCCGGAGCTTTCCGCCGGCTGGCCCTGAAACGCGACCTGCCGCACCACCCGCCGCTCCGGAGTAGGGGGTTCTTCCCGGGAGGAGATGCCCCCACAGAAGCGGCGCAAATGGACGGCAGACCCCGAGTCCCTTCTCGTCCCTTCGGGCTCTCGCCTTGCCTCTCACGGCCGAGCCGGCCTCGGCAAGGCGAGCAGCACGGGAGCGCTCCTCTGACCTTATGCAGAGAAAGGAACGAAAACCACTTTATTGTCCTAAAAACAGGCCGCGGGGCTCCCGCCTCCTCTCCTGCTGCCCGAAACGGCCTGAGAGAGACCATGGGGAGGCGGCGGCAGGGCTGCAGCAGGGCAGGCCAGGCACCACGCGTGTGCCAGCGCGGCCGTGGCTGCGGAGATGTGCGAGCACCGACCCGCGTGGCCCTGCGGGCTGGGCAGCTCTGTGGGGTGGGCAACTCTGCGGGGTGGGGGAAAAGGAGCCGTCCCCAGCCACGGTGCCGAGTGCTGGGACCGCGCGACTCGCCCCGATCACGCTCGGCCATCCCCGCTGCCGCGCTAACGAAAACAACGCGGCGGCTCCTGCGGGGAGCGGCCCCCCTCGCTCCTTGCCAACAGGGGAGGGCTGGGACCCACTCTGCTGGCCGCGCGGTGATCCCCGGAACGCGGCTGCGGGACCCCGTCGCACCCTAGCACCGACCCCCGCAGTGACATGAATGGGGTGGGATTTAAGGCCCGGTGCGAGAACCAGTCCCTCACGGACGCCTAGAAGAAGCCGCTGCTATCTCCACGCAGCGCCTCGGGAGCCGGCAGGGTTGGGGGCTGCCAGGATCCCCCTAGGACGGTCCCTTGAAAATGTCTCCACTCTCACCAGAGCAGCATCTGAGGGGGCACAGAGTCGTCCCATGGCAGAAATCCCAGGGGAAGGGGGTGTCGGGGTCAGATCACCGCGACGCTGCAGCCACAGCCGAGGGCCCCCGACCTTGGCATGTCCCGGACCACACTTTGGAGTGATGCTGTGCTTTCTGCACATGGAAGGGTAAAACGACAGTGAAGAGAACAAACAAACAAACAAACAAACAAACCCGTGGCTCAGCAGAAATCTGGGTTTGGAGTTTTCCAAGGACAGTTATTGTTGCCTGCCCTCACTGAAGAGAGGAGATCACGAACCCGGGCCAACCTTTTGTCCTTTTACATCTGATGCATAACGTTAGGACATGAAGGGTTGTCCTCCCACCCTACAAGGCTCACACTCGTCCTGCAACGCCCGAGACTGCGAGGGGCTTGGCCTAACACCTGTCACCCAACACTCCTGGAGCAGCCGGAGCAGAGCGCCTCGTTTCCCCAGGTACTGGCCCGCGCCGCTCCTAGGGCTGTCTCCTCTTCCCGTATTTGAGGGGGGTGGAGGGGCACAGGTTGCAGGGAGCATCCAGAAATCCGCACAACCTTTACAGTAGTCTGCATTTTCTCATATTTGTGTAAAATACATCGACACCAAACACGGGAGGGGGGGAGCGCTGCTACAAATTCTACCAATTCAATCCGGTTTGGCAGCATTAGGAGGAATGGAGGGAGGGAGGACGGAAGACGTGGCGGAGGGTATTACTGGTTTGGAAATAGCCGGTGCTCCTCTGCAGCACTACCGTCTCATTTTCCTCCGATGTCTGTGGTTTTAAATTCAAAGTAGAGAAGGTCTATCAGCAATCCTGGCCCCGTGTGCTCCCAGAGTAAACGTCACCTCTGAGATGGGGATGCTAATTAGACCGAAGCAATTTAAAAGGTGTGAGGTGGGCAGTGCTGTAAAGTTGAGAGCACGTAGGTAATATACTCTAATATCCTCAGTGATCTTTAGAGAGCTGTGCCCGGAAAGCCATCAGAAAAAGAGGTTTGCAAGAGGAGCTGGTCCACGTGGAGGAAGTGCACTGTCCCCTCAGACAATCATTTTGCAGCTAGATATGAACGACAGGAGATGCTGACCATCCTGTCAGCACTCCATCCCCTGTCCTGTATAATCAGTACAGAGAGAAGCCAGAGCCAAGGTGGCGCAGCTGACAAAAGCAGCGGGTTTTATTTTTGAGAGTGTGAGAGGGCAGGAAATGCTGAGAGACTTCTCTTTTTCAGCCAATATTCATAACTGTTTTTCTTTCCCCTCACCTACCAGTAACTTCTGTCTCAGATGTGCTGCCAGTTGCCAGGCGTTCTTGTCGGTGTATTCCCAGGGGTCTTTCTCTGGTGTATTCCACAGAGAGAGTCACTGCCAGCACTATGACTGGGTGAAATGCTTTTCTAAAAGACCTGCACGGAGCTTTTCTCTCTGGCACTGGGAGGGCTGGTCCCCTTGCTGGCCCTTAGGACTTTTTTTCTTCAGTCAACAACCACACTGACTGGGGCTTGCCTGGTTTTGGATATAAACTTGTGTCGAAGCAGAAGACTAATCTAGTTTATCGCAGCAATGAATAGCCCAAACCTGTTTCATCAGCCTAGTGTGGAAGGTCTCAGAGCTGCAATGAATGCTTCAGTCTCCTCTCTCAGTCACTTTCACCGGTCTTGAATGTGGTTACTTTGATAGTTGAAAAGACATGGTTTTAAAAATCAACTTTGCAGAATCTTCTGCCTGATCAAATGCTTGCATACATAGCTGAAAATGAGCCAGGATCCAAGGAATGCCAAGCCACATCAGGTGCTGGCTTCTACCTCTTCCTGAGAGCTCTGTGAGAAAGCCCCCGGTATCCTCTGATATTACTGCAGGAACATGGTAGAACTAGGGTCTGGCCTCCGGGGAGCACAGGAGGATACTCGGGCCATCAGAGGGCCAGGCAGCTCAGGCTCCCCCGGCCTCTGCCTAGCGGCCACTCCTTCAAACCCAGGCAAGAGCTTGACGGAAAGCATTATCCGCAGGAGAGCTAGAGCCCTGAGGCCCTTGGGGCACCCCAGCAGCTCCCCAGGAAAGAACGTGCTTGCTCAGATGTCGTGGTAGCAGTGGGGTGAGCGCTGCTTGTGTGACCAGAAAGCACAGCAGAGGAAAAAGGCACCCTGAGGCTCTCTGGGGTGTCTGCAGATACAGGGTGGCTAGGCCAGAGGAAGGGGGCAAGAAGGGCCAAATTGCTGATTGCTTTGCTAGTCCAAAGGTGCTGTGGAGTGCCTAGGGACTGCAGAGGTCTGGGCAGAGCACAGAGCAGGAACTGAATCTTTGCAGCTGTAGGTCGAGGACCTCCTGAAATAGCACCCTTGGAGTCCACCCTTTGTCACGTGGTGGACTTTGATGATGGCCCTGGGTGCTTGACGAGTGGGATGCCTGGAGGGGCAGATTGTCACCTCTCTTCTGCATCAAGCACAACAGAGATTCTGGCTATGGGCCGCTGTGCTCGGCGCTTAGTTGTAAGCCTCCCTTCCCACAGTCTAAAAGCATCCTCCCGTGGACATTTTAAGAGGAGGGGCCCATTATGGATATATTGCAAAGTAAACAAACCAATAATTAGTTGGTTTGGGTTTTTTAATGGGGGCTCTAGATGGAAAGAGTCCACATCACTATGTGCTTGCTTTTACAGTCTCTCTTGAGAAACTTAAGAACAAAAAATTCACCTCATCTTGTGCTGTAACTTTTGTGTTTGCTGCTATTAAAACATTGAAAAAGGTCAAATTGATTCTTTTGCTTTTGAGAATTGCTGGGAGAAGAGGTAGATTGGAAGACATGAATTTAAAGTCTGCTTTCAAAAATTGCTTACCCAGAAGAAATTACAGTGTATTAAGTGAGCCCATTGCTAGACACAAAAGTGTTCTGAAAGTCCAAACAGAAGACAGGATGTTAAAGAATCTAAGGCTTTCTCGGAGCTCAAAAGCAGACATTTTCAGTGTATTAGCTGCTATCTTTCCTAGACTAGATTTCCTGTTATTAAACTGATACTCCTCTACTGATTTAAAAAAAGGATGGTAGATCACAGTGTCCAAACATATAATTAACTCTAATCAAGTAAATGGGGAAGATCAGAAACTGGGTAGCATCAGAGTCCAACATGGTCTGGAATCTTTCCAGATCAGGTGTTTAATGCCTACAGAAACAGAGTACAATATTCTCCTGATCCTCCTCAGTTAACTAGAGGTTGATTGCTAAGTAAGCACATCTCTTTGTTGACATGCTGCCACACACAAAAATAGATGCCACCATAAATCCCAGCTGCCAAACGATTTTTCATCCTAACATATTTTGCTTCCAAAGAGTTTTCAAATTTCCACTTGAGAATTTACCACAAACCTCATATCAGCTGCTTTAGATAGGTGTTTAAACATCATCTTTCAGTGGCTTAAAGAAAGGTTTCCATCCATGGTTTTAGGAAACATGCCTGTCTATGCCAGAATGCGTTTAATCATGCTAGTCAGCAGGGCCTTTGTGCATCAACTGCTAGATGTCCACAATAGATAATCAAAGAAGTACATGAAAGAGGGATGAAAATGTTTGTACATTTTCAACCCCCAGGCCACACTGCTACAGCCCAGGAAGTTTCTTATTCACAACAGCCATGGGTAGAAGCCCCATTAGACACACAGTCTGGGGAGGGCTTGGGCTACATGGGGTGGGGTGGGGGTGTGGTGTTGTACGCCCTGAGGTGCCAGATTCATCTCTAAAACTGGTTTTCTGGTAAGGGACTGGTGCAGCAAAGGCTTCCTAACAGCATTTTGCTAGATTTTTATAATGTGGACAAGAAGCAAGTGGCATGTTCATCTCACTACTGTGGACAATCAAATGTTACTTAGACTGGAGGCTGTCCCGTGTGATAACTCCCTGAACTGGTCCATGAGCACATATCCTGCTGGAAAGAGCATGTGCCTGGAAGGAACAGTATGGGATCATGAAGCTGGGGGTGAGGACCAGAAAGGTGTTGTAGGGATGCCTGGGAAGGAATGTGTGACATCAGCAACAGGTTGTGCAGGGCTGTGGCAGAGCAGCTCACAGGGGCAGCCAGGGGATTTCCCACACAGCACCTGCAGCTAGGCTCACTCACATGCCAGGAAGGAGCAAATGATGGGCAGGCATGCATAGAGGTCACATATTCCAGTTCTGATGCTCAGGCTTTCCATCACCAGATCATCCTCAGACCCAGCTAGAATGGTCTCTGACAAAGGGGAAATGGCCAAATCATGATAGTGGGCAGGTCCTATGAATTGCATTATTATTTTGGTGACTCCACAATGTCTGGTCACAGAATCACAGAATGAGCCAGGTTGGAAAAGACCTTTGAGATCATCAAGTCCAACCTATGACCTAACACCCCCTCATTAACTAAGCCATGGCAGCGAGTGCCATGTCCAGTCTTTTTTTAAACATGTCCAGGGATGGTGACTCCACCAACCTCCCTGGGCAGCCCATTCCAGCGCCCAGTCACTCCTTTAGTGAAGAATTGTTTCTTGATGTCCAACCTGACCTTCCCCTGGTGCAGCTTGAGGCTGTGCTCTCTTGTTGTGTCAGTTGTTGCCTGGAGGAGAGCCTGATCCCCACCTGGCTACAACCACCTTTCAGGGAGTTGTAGAGAGTGGTAAGGTCTCCCCTGAGTCTCCTTTTTTCCAGGCTAAACAACCCCAGCTTCTTGTTGCCCTCCTCTGGATATGCCCCAACCCCTACACATCCTTCCTAAACTTAGGGGCCCAGAACTGGACACAGCACTCACAGTACTGGTCAATGCCACCCTGGCAACCTCTACCAAAGCAACACCACCTGTGCTCAGCACCAGCATGTTTCTGGGGACCATTTCTTCTGTTTTGTATTCAGCCAAGGTACTCACAGTCTAGGCCAGACCCCTTGTCCTCACTGGTCCTCTCCCACCCCTGTTGAAGTCTGCTGCTTGCCCATCTGGCTGTTCTGTTGCACAGCACTGTTCGCCAGGGCACTGCTCTGCCTACCACCAGCTTCAGAAAATATGTTAACCAGTGAAAAAAAAAAAAAAAGAAAAAAGGAAAAGAGGCATTTATTATTTGTATTTTATCAGTGATTTTACTTTAACAGGTTGAGAAGGTTTCTTGGCTTTTCATGTCAAGAATTAACTCCCCCCCTTTTGCTTCTGCAGCTTTTCTATCACCTGTTCCCAAGTTATTAGCCTCTCATACATTGCCATGCAATAAAACAAAGCACTTTCTTCCCCTGGAAATGCTTCTGGGTACTATTTCAATCCACTGGGCCTTGCAGAATGCCAATGTGGCAGCAACAGCTTCCAGAGGGCCCAAATCTCATTTTGTCCTGGCACCTCTCATCCCTTCACCTTCGTTGCTTTTAATGCTGAGAGCTCCACCCATCCTGTGGTACACAAAGCCGTTGTTCCCTCACATCCCACATGTGAGCATGGGAACGACATATGCTTGGAATTACACATCAAATTTCTCCACGGAATTTGTCCCACAAAGGGCCCGCAAGATGATGGTAGATGCAGGGTGTGCAGGGTGTGAGTCATTCTTACTGGTCCTGCTACACACAGCAACAGGTCAGGGTGTTTTCAGTTCTTGCATTCCTTTGAGAATAATTACCACACAAGATTGTTTTTCTCCTCTCCTTAGGTATTTTTGGTGTAATTTCTCTTTCTTTATTTGCATTCACTCTGATTCTGAGGGGGTGGGGGCTGTGTTTGGAGCAGATGACAAAGAGCTCTGCTCTCTCATCACACTGTAAATGGTCATTAGCAGGGGACTTTAAGAACAATGCAGAAATCTATTTCATTAACTCCAGATTCTGCTTACCTCCAATTATACAGCTCTATGAAAATTACCAAGTGTGAAATATAAAAATGTTGTCTTGTAATTGAAACCTTTTTTTAGGCAAATTTTGAAATCAATAAGAAGAAAATTAAAAAGGAGTGGTTTGATAACACTTACCCTGTTTGCTCAATATACAGCTATAACTACCATGAAAAGCCATTTGCTTCATGTTATCTTCTGCAGGAAAGAATGCTGAACAGATCTGGAGAGGCACTTTAGACAAGGGTGTGATATAACAGGACACAGGGAATGACTTCCCACTGCCACAGGACAGGGTTAGATGGGACAATGGGGAGAAATTGTTCCCTGTGAGGGTGGTGAGGCCGTGGCACAGGGCTCCCAGAGAAGATCTGGCTGCCCCATTCCTCAAAGTTTACAAGGCCAGGTTTGATGGGGCTTGGAGCAACCTGGTGTGATGGAAGGTGTCCCTGCCCATGGCATGGTGTAGAACTGGCTGGTTCTTAAGATCACTCCCCATTGGAGAGTGCTGTATCATTGCCCACTCAGCTGCTCAAACTGGAAGAAAAGACTCAATTTCCATCACTTTTCAGTCTCAGAGACTTGTTTGAACTGTGGCTCCAGGGATGAAACAGTGTCCAAAAAATGCCCAGGTGTGTTCCTCTCTGCATGGCTCATGGCAGCCTCATGGCATAAGAGAGACTGGATATAAACTGAAGATAAACTCTCGTATTTAGCATCACTAAAGCGGAACAAAACATTCTTTAGGGGAATTTCCTCACTGCTTTTACAGCTCTGCTTTGATATTTACTTCGCTCATTAGTGCTGCTATTTTAGTTCTGTCTCTATTTCTTGCCCTGTGGGGTATGCATTATTTTGACTATTGCAACCAATTTGGGGGAAGTTTTTCAGAAGTTTTGCAGCAAGGCATATGGGATGTCATTAAACACTTGTTTCCCAAAGGACAATGCCAGCTGCCCAGCTGGAAGACCCCTCTGGAAACTCCAAATATGACTAAGATCTTGATTTTTGATAGGACTGCCTTTCTGTCTTTCCCTCCCTGCCTCTAGGAATTTCCAAAGAAATCACACACAGAAACCACAGTACAAACTGCAACCACACCACAGGACAGGTGGAACTTGTCACCTTGGGTAAGGAAGGTGTTCTGGTCTGGTTAGGAGGTCTGTCAGTCCAGCTGGGTGTGTGCAGAGCAGCTTGGCAGGGGGGTTCAGTGGGTGCTTTCCCATCTCTGTCTCACTGCCTGGTCCAGCAGAGAGGACAACATGCAAGCTACCACAGTGGTACTCTTCAAAAGTATATCTATGTCAGGCTAAGGGAAGTCTGGTTGTACCAGATGGACAGTGAGGGAAATTACAAGGAGAATAATGGGTTCAGTCTGAAAAAATAAGCTCTGGCATGGAAGAGGGCATTTGGGGTGGATGGCAGGGTTATGTGTGCTAAGATCTGCCAGGTCTGTATGATTGGGGCAAAAAGTTTCCACGATGAGCAAGGTAAAGACCAGAAACCTTCCACTGCTGTTACTTCACCCTTCTGTCTCAGATTTTGACACACTTTTTGCTGAAAGCCCTGCCACTTTGGTTCCTGTGAGGATCTTCAGGCTGCCAGCTCTCTACAGAGAGAGCAAGACATTTCACATGGGCAGAGCTGCAGAGGAAAAGATTCAAGTTGCAGCTTCTGGGCACACAAAGCTTACAGTAAGTAAGGGGGCTCCATGTTAAAAGGAAAAACTGACTTTTGCTAATTACATAGACATCCTGTGACTATGTGACTTGACAGTTCTGACTGCTGATATTTCTTTCTACTGCCTTATCCACAGGAGTGACACTTAGGCATGGCAGGAGTTTTGATGACTCCCATGACTAGGGACTTCAAGAAGGAGCACAGGCATCCTAGAGGGCAGAGCAAGCCCAGCCTGTCTGTGCCTGTCCCCTGCATCAGTCAGCCCCAGACTGGCACTGCCTGTATCAAGGTGAGGGGAGGAGACCCACCATGTGCACTATCATTGCCTCAACAAGAAGGATATTATGTGCTCCAGAGAGACAGAATACAAGTGGGACAGCTTGGCTCCCCTTTCCTCCCAGCCCTCCTCAGATCCACACTGACTTAGAAAGATCATTAGTGCCACAAGAACGAGAGGTCTCAGCCACAGCCTGGCTTCCTGGCACTCTAGCAGCCGTGCAAACTTTTCCAATAAAGACACCTTACAAACACACTCCTTCTCCTGCTCCTAATATTGTGACTTGTTGTTTTTTTTTTCCAAAAGAATACCACTAGCAGGCTTTCTCCACCCATCAAAGCGTTCATAAGAAGCAGTCATGGTGGGATAGCAGACCTGAAATGCAGATCCTTGTCCTGTACAGGTAAAATACCCGACTCTCATACTAATGAATTATATGAACACGGTGAATCCTGCCTTGCAGCTGGATGAAATTCAATCTAACAACTTCATTTTCTCCGGTTCAATACCAGTGTTTTAAAATACAAAATTCTAACTGTGTACTGCAGTCTTTAATCCAAGCTTCAGGATGGAGGCCTGAAATTTTAAAACCACACAGAAAAAAACCAAGGACTTTTCTATTTGCTGTATTTGCTATCTGAATATTGCAAATTATTTTAAAAACAGAGTTGTACATTTATATCAGATATCATTTGAAGTAATGAGTGTATTTTTCTAATTTTCCCAATGCCAACCTAACAACCCATTTCCAATATCATGCATAATAATTAATTTGTTTTCTGTATAGTAATAAGATTAACAACTTCACATTTACACGGAGTACTGAGTTATGTTCAAATAAAATAAGTTCTAATGAGAAAAATTGGAAGTGGCAGCAAATCAATGTTCCACTCAGCAATCCAAGTTTATATGTGTTTGTCTATCTTTCCTGCATGATTTTTGTCAAAGTTCCACTGTAAACAAGATAATTTCTTTCATGTTGGGTTAGCCTGGGTAAATATGTTTAATGAACAACAAATACATTGTAAACATTGAAATAAATCTAAATACCTCAGAAAACATCCTGGAAGCTATAGGGTGATTCAACAGACAGTATGCTAAATAGGAGGCTGCACTGTGTGAACTCCCCATGGATAGAAAACTGACACCCTGCACAGCATGATTTCAAACTAATTCTTAAATGCTTTATTTTAAAAGATCTGCCCATATAACATGCATCTCTCAAAGTAGCTTCTTTTTGTCAATCAAACTGGGAAATTTGCTTTCTTTTCAGTAAAATATTGAAACAGTAGCTGAATCCAGTGAATTCTAACTAAGCAGGACAAACACCAGGGAGATTTGTAGTTTTTTCTAGAAATGGATATTCATGGAAAAGCCAGCACTCCACTCCACTACTCTGCAGTGCCTGTCTAAACCTCCAGGATTTGTCCTAACAGCCCTTTTTCCAGGACTCCCACTTAAGCTCACATCTCCAGACACTTCAGTAACAAGGCGACGGACACACTGCTGCAAAACACAGCAATGACTCATTTTCCCTGAGCATTTATGTACTGACACTGAGGGCACCTGCCAGTAGTGAAGCAGCCACTGGTTTCTACTGCTTTTCACAGCCAAGGAAGCTGAGCTCTGCCCACTGCAATACGGGTCAGCAGGTACCTGTAAACCTCCTGCACAAATTAAGCCCCCTATCACCAGGCAGAGCCTGGGCCTCTTCCCAGGGCAAGTGGGCCAAAGTGAGGCCAGACATTCTGCCAGAGCATCCCCTGCACAACTCCAAGGAGAGTCCAGCCCGAACTGCCAGATGGAGAGCGGTGAAAACGAAGCAACTATTAATAACTTGTTTGTATAGTTTCCGGTACACTTGTTTCCTTGCCTAATTATAGGTGACTCAAGGTTCACTGCCCAACTGCAAGGCCATCACTTCCCACAAGACCTTCAGCTGCTGACACCTTCATGAGATTTTAAGAGTTTGAGCTGAAATTTTCCACATCATGTATATGACGCAGACTATGGTTTGCCTTTTGGGGTTTCTGTTTGCTTATCTGTTTGTTTTAGAAAAAGCTTTGATTACAACTGGTAATTTCTTAATGATATAACAATCACAGAATCATAGAATATCCTAAGTTGGAAAGGACCCACAAGGCTCAGCAAAGTCCAACTCCTGACAATCACTGGTGTAATCCTAAAACAACTTTTTTGACAAGAAGTTTGTTTCAGAACACTGGTTTGACCATTTTTGCCATGAGAACTTCACACTTTTGGGCTCAGGGACTCCTTCAGGTGACACATCTACCTTTACCTACAGAAAGCTATACATGCTTGAGGACACTGTGAACTGCTGGTTCCTGTATGATCTGTGGACGTTGGACCAGTGGCTGCTCAAACCCTCAAATTCTCACATACATTGAGCAGCATCTTGTATTCCACCTCCTACCTCTCACCAGCCCAGCTGTGTGTTGGCTTCATAAGGTTGGTGAGGAGTGTGTTTCAGCCTGGTTTGAATGGGGAACTCTTTAGCCTAGGCTTTGGCCTCCCAGGGAAGGAAGCAAGGTTCTGCAGCCAAGAGAATTTAGATCCTTCCCCAAATACGGGACTGTCATACTCTGAGCACATAGTGTAGCCTGTCTGCCCACTGACAAGCAACCAGTCTGTCTCTCTCCACCACAGGAGCAGCCTAAGATTCTTTGAGAGACATTTCTTGTTTACTATGTGTGGAGATTCAACTAAACAGACCCCACTATTTGCTTCCTCCACTTACTCCTAGACTCATGGAATCATTTAGGTTGAAAAACACCCTTAACAGCACCGAGAAGAGAAATCTCCTCCCCTCACCTTGCTCCAGCATTGCCATATGAAACCCTGCCATCTGTGCTCTTATGGACCACCCTGCTTCTATTGCGTGCAATACCTGGACAAGCTTGGTCACCTTGAGGAGATCAGCAATTTTTGCTAATTCCATTGCTGAAATAAGTAGCAGCTCAACTGGATGCTCAAGAGGATGTTGTGGAATTCACTCAAATTGCAATGTTTAAAAATTGTTCCATGTTACTCATCATGACCATGACATTCCTGTGCTGGCAGAGGTCTTTACCACCCTACTTCCCATCAGCTCAGGAGTGGTGGTAGCCCTGTGCCCCCAGTGCCTCCTGCCAGAGCAGCAGCCATCACAGGCTGGCTTTCCATTGCCCTGGCAAAGGGAAGAGCTTTGCCTCCACAGTGATGTGCTGCCCTGAGCCTGCTTTGCCTAGGCTTAATATGGTCTTCCACAGGAGGCATGGTGTTGTGCTCCTGCAGCATCCCCAGGGATGTGCTTCTCCACATCCAGATCTGGAGATCTCTATCTTCTATGGAAGAAACCAACTACTCCAAGGCAGACACAAGTGGACACCTCACAGAGTAGCTCTCACATGGATGCATCACCACCTCAGAAGGCTCTTCTCTGCCCAGCAAACACACTTGCATGCCAGCTTTTTTGGTTCACAATCAGCACAGACACTGTGAATCCAGAGAGCTCCAGTGACAAGGGCCAGAGACTGTGCCCAAATAGTGATGTCTAGACAAGCCACCATGGACTGCCCTTCCCACATCTCTGTGCTGATGGGCAGGAGTTCTCCTGGAAGGCATCTGCACAGACTAAGGCAGGAGGAATGAAACCAGGTTGAGGCTAATTGGACACTGTTAACCACACAACTCCTTTTCTGTTTGTCCTCCAAAAGCGAAAAGTGAAGAAAAGGCAGTGGGACGTGTGGTGGCCTTGTGGCTGATGTTGCTGCATCTATCCTAACAACTGTTGGCACTGGCAGCGCTCCAGCTGTCACACTTGCAGGCAGCTCAGCTTCGGCTGCTTTTGGTGGTTTTTCCCCTGCACTGGCTGCACAGTCTGTGTTACCCTTCCTTACTGCAAACCTTGCAGGAGACACCTGGGGCCTGTCCCTGTCCCCAGCCAGCTGCCCATGAAGGCCCTTCAGATCAGCCATGACTTCACAAATTCCCAAGGGAACAGTGACCAAGCTATTCAGGGTGCTGTAGGGGTGAGGCTTCACATGCCACAGGCTGTGACACACCAGAGGCAAATGGGTTTGTCTAGGTGTCTCTGAGTTGTTGTTCCACCAGGGATGCAGACCACATAGCCCCTTGGGGTCATCAGTCCTAAACATCCATAGGAATGATATCAGCATAGAGGAGAACCTGAGATTCACTTTGCCTTCCTGAACTCCCAGCACCACTCTCCTGGTCTACCCATCCTTGGAGCAAGAGGGGCAGCCTCTGCTGGAATCTTCTTCCCATACACAAGCACTGCAAACACCAAGAAGAAACAGTGCTAGGAGCAGGTTCTGGGGTCGCATGGATTGGGGCATATGGCTTACGTCACCAGCCTGAGCAGAGTGTGTTTCACTACCTGGGTGCTGCCTGATCCAGTCTGCTGGGTGACCTCCACCTTCAGCCCCTACATCACGCCTGCTCTGATTACTGCCAGCTCCTGGCAGAGGCTGCGGCACTCACCAAGAGTGGGAGGGCTGGTCAGGGTCTGTCCTCCCACAGCGACAGCTCCTGGCCTAGCCAGGGCCCAGGGCCAAAGTGAGGGCTGATGTGGGGTTCTGGATATAGGACAGGTGTTCACCTTGCTGCAAAAGCAACTGTAGGGTAAGCCAGAAAACTAGATGGGCTGGATTTAACTGGAAATTCTCATGCACCAAAGGAAGATCATCTGGACGACAAAAAGTAGACCTACACCTACCAGGAGTGAGACCTCTGGGATTTGTTCCTGCAGATGGACTGATGATATTTTTCCCAGATTTGTGACAAAACAGGGTAAATCTCTGCTGATGTTCTTCCAAAAGTGAGAGCGATGTGAACAATTGTGAATCCCTGGAAGACAACCAGTGAAAGAGCTTGGTGAATCACCTGAGGATGAGAAACAAAGCTGAGACACAGCAAGAGTGACTCTGGTGCTGGCACCCCAGACCCTCTCCCAACTGGGGGCACACAGGGGAAGAGGGGAGAATCCAGTGGAGGGGTCCTCTGCGCTGAGGCCATGCAGACACCTTGTGTACTGCTGAGGGAGGACAGAACCATGGGCAGTGCCACAGAAGCAGAGGAGCTGCACTGGCTCTGTGTCACTTTGATGGGTCCCATCCCGCCCCTCCCACCCAGGCCAGACAGGAATTAGTGGGAAGACACTCAGGGAGGAGCCACACAGGGTGTAAAGGTCTGGAAACCTTGTGGGCCCAGGCTTCATGGGCTGCCTGAGTTGTCCAAGAGATTGACAGCACTCTCTATAAGCACTGTCGGAGAGAAGAAATTTGATAGAGGGGGCTGCTTGGTGCAGCAGACACACTTAGAGCATGACCCAGCATTTGGAGCATTTCAGGCCAAGGCTGTCAGTCTGAATCAGAAATCTCTTCCATAGGCACCCAGCAGGAACAGTCCATTTCTCACCAAAGGCTGCAGTTGCCAAATGTCTCTGGTTGGCTGTGCACACCTCTCCACACCTCGCATCAGGGAGCTGCGCTCAAAGACTTCCTGGAAAATTTATTCTGCAAGCGCTTAAAATTTCATCATCTGAGACAGAAAACTTGTAGGAAAAGCAATGTTAGAAAACACCAAAATCTTGGTGGTAAAATAACCAGACAGGAATATCCTACAGCTGTGTTTGCTAGAGAAGGTATTTACCAGCTTAAAGCCATCACTCTTTCCCATTGCCTCAAACCTTCCCAGTAAATGGAGAGACAGGCACCATGTCTCCAGCTGGCACCGACTGACTCTGCTCCAGATCTGTGCTAATACCCTTGTTTACATATGGCCTGACACACTCTTAATGCTAACAAGTAAATAGAAGCCTGTGGCTCGATTTACTATGCAATTACACTTGCAAAATAAGAAGGAAAAATAAGCTCGTATTAAGCACTGATACGCACATTTTATTCAAGCACAAGTGGCACATGACAATGTGGATTTGCCCTTTGAGATGTCAGAGTTTAATGAAGTAGGAGAAATCCTGCAGAGAGTAGCACAGGACTTAGATTTCTCCTTATGAGGATTAACTTCATGCCCCTGTTTAGAAAAACAAACATTTTCTGCAGTAAATGAAAATTGTCCTCCAGCTCAGGATAGCCTTTTACCATCACTGCCAGATTACTTTGTCCTCTGCTGGCCTGTTCCTGACAGTGCACATATTTGTAGCTGGACCTGCAACCCCTTGGGTCACAAGGCCCCAAGATCCCAGAAGTGACAGACATCTGCATGCATAAAGTCCAGACAGTCTTTCTTTCACATAAAAAATAATACATGCTCATATCTATGTCTTTTTCTGGTGAAGGAGACCTGCAGCCTTGTGGAGTGCACTGGAGAGTAACCTGTGGTTGTATAGTGGATCCCTCTCTCTCATGCTCACAGTGAAAGGCTGTCCTGCGTGTCATTTCCTGGACAAAACGCGCAAGACAGTGATTTTGCCACACCCCCAGGGCACTGCCTAAGCATCACTGAAACTACTTGGCTTTGGTTCATTTCCCAGCAGAGACTTATTTATAGACTTATTAGACCATCTTTAGCAGCAGAACAGAGGTCCTGCATGCAGATCATCCTTCTCTGCTCTCGATGACCTCGAGGGCAGCTACCCCCAAAGGCATGGTATCTGGATGCAACCTGGTGAGCCCCACAGATCTGATGGAAGTTGTCCAGCTGGAAAACTGGTTGCTGCATTACCCAGTCAGACTGATGTTCAGGCCAGCAGCTGAGAAGAGAAGAGAAATATTTATTCTGGGAGAAAAAGTGACTTTCCTGGGACAACTCCTCTTCATGCTTCCACGAGACTTCCCTTGGAAGTCCCTGCTCAACCCCTAATTTCAGAAATTTAGGGTTCAGAAATTCCTACAGAAAGTTAAAAATGTTCCATCACCTTCCAAATGACCATGTGAGCTGTGGAAGGTGAAATGCACCTGGGAGTGGTGAACATCCCATACTGAAGGTGCTTGTCTGTCAGCACAAGAGATGACAGTAGACTTTCCACTAACTGAGACAGATTTTGCATGGTGACTGCAGACAATCTCAGAGCCCATGCACTACAGCCCCTGCAGTGGCCATGTGAGCAGCCCTTGCAGTAGTTGCACCCACTGTCACCAGCCATTTGGTTGCACCTGACTGGAGCTGGTGGCTTGTACACCACAAGCTTCTGGTAGGGTGGAAAGCAAGACAGGGAAGAGGAGCAAGCAAGGACTGATGAGGGTTGCATAACTCATTGTTTCGGGAAATTCAGCTCCAAATAGTCCATGGGATGGTTTGGGGTTTACATGAAGAGAAATCAGACTTTTGGCCTCTCTCCTGATTTTACTGCAAACTAGAAATCTAGGGGAGTGGTATGTTACCCTGCTGATGCTTGTGGACTCTTGCCACACTGCCAGGCATGGTGAGGAGAGATCCAGGATACACCTCCACACACTCTTAAGGACTATTTGGACAAACTCTCAGAACTCCAGCAGAAAGCTCCATCATGCAGAAGCCAACATCCTCCTGCTCCAACCTTCTGCCTACCAGAGAATGGGGTCACAGGACAATTCAGGTTCAAGGGACCTCAAGAACTCTCTAAATAATCCTTGCAGAGGGGCCAGCTATGAGACCAGATCAACATGCTCTGCTCTTTACTCATCCTGTTCGTGGGAGCTCCTAATGATGGGGACTTCACCACATTGGTCTCATTTAGCACCAATATTCGCTGCTCCTGCTGCAGTGCACACTCCTGAGACCAGCTGAGAGCAGAGGGTGGAGCAGCTGATTTACTTCTAGGCAGATGACTTTCCTCCTCTTCCTTTTGTATTTATGATCAAACCAATGAAATCATGCAATCTGGAGTCCTGGGTGGATCCTCTGTCATGCCCTTCTCCTTCTCTCTCCCTGTACATTAGATTTAGGCATGATCATCCTCCCATAAGGCACTGCCATTCTTACATTTTAATTAACACAGAATAACAAACTTGTAAACTCTGAGCAGATTTGATTTGGAACATGTTGATGCATTTGGCACCAGAAAGTGGGTCACTGATTATATTCCCTCTATGCATCTGGTACCTGTTGTTCACTTTCTGCTGCCATGCCAGGAACACAGGTGCTAAAAATTGAACACTATTGCTCTGGATTTATATGTCTATACTGCATTCAGTGCACAATGTCTTAAACTTATCTTTCACCTTCTGTTAGTGCTACTAAGCAGGATTATTACTTTTTAAGGTTGTGCCTTTTCCTAATAACCCCCCAAAAGGATCCATGCATAAGCAAAAGGATGAAACAGAGAATTTAATCGTAACGCTTGTGCATGGCTTTCAGACTGACATCTGTACGTTAAGAATATGTAAAAGTACCAATTTCATGCTCTGACAGCTTATTTCGCATTGATGGGGGATAATGGGGAAAATGCCATGGGAATGGCAAATGTCAAAGCATTACATAATGCAAAGCATTCACACATTGTCTCTTGGGCCATCACCGGTGGTTCCTTAAGGGAAATTTTCAAGTAAAAGAGAGAAACAGAGAATGGGCCCTGCCAAAAGAAAATCAAAATCATGAAGTCAAAGTGAAGAACTATTGGCAATGCAGCATCAAGTCTTCAAGCTCAGAGTCTTTTCTGGCTTTGAACTGTCCTTTCACTTCTGTCAAAGATGAAATACACATACGTTCATTACAGAAGCTGCAGATCAGCCCCAAATGGTTTCCCATGGTGGATCTGAACAATCTTACAACCACCACCACCCTCATTTAAATAATTTATTTTCAGAAATTGTAGATGTTCAGAAAGGAAGCCTCTCCCCTTAATCCCAGGACCCTCAGCCCAGAGGTGACAGCAGAAGTGTTGTTCTCTAGTAGACGCTGCCTCAGGAGTGAGAGGAGCACAGGACAATTATCTCCTCTCTTCATCAGAGGAGTGATGTTACAGGTTTTCGCCTTAAAATGCTGGGGATTCTTATCTAATGGAATTGGGAGAGATGCAGAACACTGTTGCAATTATTTTGCTCATTTAGTGAGAAAATTAGAGTGATTGAGGAAAGGAAATATTTTCTCTGACAAGGGTCAATATGTTGTAAAATTTATTCTGTCCTCCAGCAATCGTGCCATACCCAGTGGCACTGTAAGTGCTTTGATCCAGTGCCTGGACAGTTACCTACTCTGCCAGAGAAGGCAGGTGAGCACAAAGAACACACTGCTGTGACACCAGTGCACAACATACCTTGGTGCCTAATCTGTGTCCCTGTCACCCTCCACAGACATGCCATGCTACTCCCTACACAGCCCCATCTCTACCCTCTTTTCTCCACCTCCCACTGCATTCCAGATGCCTCCTGTTCCCCGTGGCTCTTTCCCAGGTTCCTGTGTGCCCGTGCCCTTGGCTCTCTGCCCAATTTCACCCTGGTTCTCCTGACCTGTCAGCTTTGGTGGCTTTGACTTCACAGAGTCCTTCCCCTCCCTCAGCCCATGCCCCCCACTCCCCACATGCTCTTCTGGTCCTCCATTGACTCACGCGGCTGAAACTGTAATTAACAAGCTTTGAAGCACTGTAGAGCTGGCTCTAAGGAGCTAAATAATTACACTCCCTCCTCTCTCCCGCTGCTCGGTTTGAAGCTGCAAAGTGGAGCACTGGGAAGAGGAGGAGTGGATCAGGTGGGGGGTGGGAATTTAATTAACTTCTGAAATGCTCCTGTTCCTGCTGCAGACAGCTGAGGATGGTGTTGGGCTGTGGCTCAGGAGGTTGCACAGGTCCAAACATCGTGTGGTGAGTGATCTCCCTGTGGTCTGTGTCCACACTCAGTGGCTTTGGGAGCTGCACATCACTTCCACACCATGATGAAGGGAGACCCTGTCAGGGCACAGCACCTGAGGTCTGCCAGGGTTCCACACTGATGATTCTCAAGCCATTTCACTGTAAAGTCCATTTAAGGCACCATTTCTGTGACATGGGCAAGGCAGTTTGCTGATGATGGAATGGGAGAGAAGGTGGGAAAATATTGTTTGCAGAGGCAAATGTCAGCCACCTCCTCCCTGTCCTGGTTCAGCTGTTGCTCATCTCATGGCCCATCTCTGCCCTGCCTCTCCCTGCCTTCTTGCCCAGCATTTCCTGAACCGTTTCAGCCCTGCTGCAGCTGCTACTTCTCCAGTATTGGTTCTATATGAGGCTACTGCAGGGAATACTGCCTGCTCCTGCCTTGTAGAGTGTGGCAGTTCCATCTTTGAGCTTCAAGAAGGATAAGTGGTTCATCACCTCAGAGTTTACCTCTTTTACTGGATCAGGACAGACAAAATGGGAGTTCCCATGCCCAGATACACAACACAAAAAACCCCCATCAGCTGCAGCTTTCAGATGAAAACAATATGGTTGTCAGGAAACAGTCTATACAAGTCAAAGACAACTCCTCTGGGCACAAGTAACCGGAAGTAAGTACAGCCCACTTGATTCAACAAGTCCAGGTAAAACAAGTGTTTGACAAGACTGCAAAATTTGGCCCTTAAAAAGAAGATCGTTGCCCAAATAGATTTAATTAACCTCCTTGCATACCTACATTTTTCAGTCACATCCTCATGTTGCTCCACAGTGGAAGAAACATCACCCAACATTTCCACCATGGCCAAATGTCCTACGATTTTCCGCAGCAACACTCTTGGACAGGGTGTCACCTTCCAGCTGTGAATTCTCATAGGAATGCCAGGTGAAGTTGCATGTCTTATAAGCCTTTTCATTATACAGGGTTGATGTCTAGCAAAGCTAGAAAAACAGGTGCCAGCATCCTGACATAGAGACTTTATTAATGCGTAATGCTGCTGAGGCATAGTCTCGGTGTTTTTCGTGCTGTTTCCCTCAGCGTTTAGAAAAACACTTTGGAAATAATCAAATGGAAAACATAATTTCGGGGTCCTTTCTGATGGCTGTTGGCCACAACGTCAGAGCCACCGAGGGTCCTCTGATGCTGGGAGCCGAGCGGGGGCTGAAGATCTCCCGGTGAGCAGCATCAGGCTAGCAGAAAGGCCGCGCATTCTGGGGTGCCACCTGCCGGCACCTGGACCGCGAACTGACAGGTTACATCCCGGGGAAATGTCCCTCGTCCTTCCTTTTACTTTTTTTACCACATGCAGGTTTTGGTGAAAAGAACGAAGGTCTCTACCCATCTCCTGCAAACTGGAAGGCTGCAGGACACAGCTCTGTCCCCGAGCATTTGAGGCTGCTGCAAAGCTACCTGTTCCTCCAACACGCATGGGTTTGGCCCGCAGGCCGGCCCGTTCCTTCTTGCTGGGTTTGTGCAGCCATTTGGCGTCCCTGCGCAGGGCAGGCAGGCGGGGAAGGGACGGGCTCCGCCGGGTGCCGGACTGCTGCGCCGGGCGCGGAGACGGATGCTCCTTTCCTTTCACTGACAGGAATTCTGGTGGGTCTGAGCAAATCGCAGCGGTCACAACACCCCCGGACCGCCGTGCCCCTCCCCGGGGGAACGCGCGGTCCGGAGTCAGGTGCCCAGGGTGCCCGGTGCCGCAGGCGCAGCCTCACAGCCTGGACTCGCAAGGGACTTCCAGCTCCCAGCACACGGTGTCAGGTCGGCAGCAGAGAAAGTTGCTCGCAAGCCGACTGTTCCCTGCAGCCTTGCGGCCCGGTTCTGGGCTGCAGGAAGATGCCTCCTGCCACCCCGAACAGCTCAGAAAGCTGAGAGCTGTGGAGGAAGAGAGGACGTTCTCCAGGAAAGGAGTGCAGCCCCTCAGCTAAACTAAGAACAGCCGCAGATGTTGCTCAGCAGTTGCAACAGGGTGCCAAGGGAGTGACACCTCCTCATCTCCTGGCCACATGTAAGCACCAGGACCTCAGGATCCGTGCCAAGCTCCTTTCTCCTCATGAGTGAATCACTGGCTCACCAAAGATAGCACGTTCAGAGGAGGAGGGGAACAGTTAGGGCTGGGCTCAGGCACAAAACAGGTGAAGTTTGTCACTCTTACCAAGAAATAGTGCTCAGAAGTAAAGGCAGCAGCCTGACTCAACTGGCTTAAGAGACAAAGGGGTGCAAGGGTGAAAGTGCCAGGGCCTGAGGATCACTCCTGAGTCCCACTGAATTGAATGCAGGCACCTTTGTCTGCTTCTCTGCAGCAGCAAAGTGCCCTGCAGCAAGGCCAGACTGGAGCTGTGCCACTCCCATCCAGGGTGAATGATGTCCCCTACGTTGTGGTGGCCCTGGGACAATGTGGGAGAGAGTCCCTTATGATAGGTGACTGGCAATGGATGGCTCAGAGGCAGTTGCTGATTTTTGCTACGATGCCACCCAAAAGAACTTCTTTCAGGGGCAAATGCAGCAAGAATGGGTTCTTGCAAGCGTAAAACACCACCATAGTGCTAAATCCAAATGCTCTAACCTTTGTCCTGCTGTCTCTTTAAATACAGAATTTTATTTCCTGGAAATGCTCTGGGGAAACGTACCTGACCTGAGGTCTTTCTCCAAACGTGTATTTTACACTATTTGAGTAGCTGCACAGTGGGGGCTGATGGAGCAGGGCTGGGTGGCCACTGCCCACTCCACCACTGCAGCCAGGAGAGGGCAGTCCCATCGCCAGGCACCTGCCTGGGGATGGGGACAAGCCAAGGCTGTGGCAGGATGGCAGCCTGCAGAGAGGGGTCAGGGTCAGTAATTTGGGAGAGTGAGGTCAGACGCAGGCACTGTTCCAGGGATTATCCTCAGGGTCCTGACAGTTGCATAACAATCTGCAGTTCCAGCTCATCTTTTAATAATCTTAACAGCATATGTTTTACAGCAATTAATTATCTGATATATTTGAGAAGGTTTCATAACATCCAGAAACATTAAAAGCATTTTTATTTTGAAAGGTCAATGATAAGATCAGAGCAAAGTACCTGAGGCCAGTATCAGGTGTCACAGCTATGTCAGGTTCCACTCAGTCTCTGCCAGAAGATAAAACCTTTCTACTTGTGTCTTGGTTTTGTTCACTTCTTCTCAGACCATCTGGAGGATCAGAGAAACATATTTTCCTGCCTTTCAAGAGGTAGTTTTGCAGCCCACACATACCTGCCTCTGCTAGCATTTGCAGAGGTAAATCACAGGTTGTAATTACATGCCAGTAACGTGGCAAATAGAGTACTAGCACTGCATTAAAGAAACCCCCAAAGTCTAAAAGGCCTACAAAAAAATGAGATGGAAAACGAAAGCCCTGGACTCAGTGGATGTGCCAGTGCAGGCATGTCTGCACAGGCAGCCCTGCTGGCCTCAGTGCAGTGGGTCAGCATGGAGGGGCAGCTGCATGGTTGCAGGGCAACCAGGCACACCACTGTCCCCACAGCAGCAGATGCAGCTGGAATCTCCCTCAACTCCGTGCACCTTCTCACTTATCCCTGCATGCCTCTCCTGCTCCTCGGAGGCTTTGTCTGACTCCGTGCTGCTACATGCTGCAGGTCACCCCACCTGTTATGCTCACAAAAGCAGAAGCACACCACACGCACCCCTGTAGGACTCCATTTGGCAGTATTAAACAGGATGTCTGTTTACATGGGCAAAGGCTCCTCTCTGCTGTGTGCACATCTTTGTATGTGGAGGTCCCAGAGCTTGCCTCTGGACCCCTGGTCAGAGGATCTGTGTGTGGAGGGGCAGCACATGGAGGGAGGCGGCATGTCCCTGATAAATAGGCACATACCAGCAAGGGCAATCAGCACCAACTGTAAAGCTGTGCTGGTCGGCAAGCGGGCCAGGAAGCGTGAGGCCTTGCTGGAATAGATCTGCGTCTCAGGATAAACAGGATGGGAACGGATCTCTTCTCTACCTCCTGAGGCTTTCTTTACACTTTCTTTTACCTTTTAAATTCCCACATGGCCTAGCACCAAAAAAGTGAATACTGGAGACACTGGGATTTTTTGCAAGTTCACTGGTGAGAGACAGTGAGGCTGGGCCTGCTGAGTGCAGATATGTCTGCAAAGTGCTGCTGGGGACACCGGGCAGGCACGGCTGCTGGACAGAACGGTCCAGCAAGGACAGCAGGACCTTTATGGTGCACGTAAGCACATATGTATGTATCCGTACATTCAGGCACATATCCATATGATGCTCTCTGGGCTGCAGTATCTCTCCTATGGAGATGAACTGGGAAAGCTGGGGATGTCCATCTGGAGAAAAGGTGGCTCTGGGGAGACTTTAGAGCCCCTTCTGATGCCCACAGGGGCTCCAAAAGAAGTGGAGAGGGACTTGGGACAGAGGTTGGAGTGACAACAAGAGGAAGGGATTCTCACTGACAGAGGGCAGGATTGGATGGGATATTAGGAAGAAATTCCTCTCCACGAGGGTGGTGAGGCCCTGGCACAGGCTGCCCAGAGAAGCTGTGACTGCCCCAAACCTGGAAATAATACAGGCCAGGTTGCACTGGGCTTGAATCAAGCCGGTCTAGCGGCAGGTGTCCCTGTTCATGTCGTGGGGTGGGACTGGATGAACTTTAAGATCCTTTCCCACCCCGGCTCTTCTCAGATCACGCCACCCGCGGCGCCCAGCGCGGCGCGGGCTCTCTCCGCTTCACACATGGAGACGCGGTCCTCTCACAGGACTGTGCTACCGGGCAGGGCGCAGACCACACTCCGAGGCTTGCGAGACTCTGGAAATCCCCGTCTCCGCGCACCCGATTTTCGGTAAATTCTCCCAGAGCCGCATGCCCCCAACCCGCCCAGACCCCTGGGGACGTGCCCGGGGGCGGGCTCGGGGCTGTGGACGCGGGGCGGGGCCTCTGATGGGGCGGGGCCTCGGCTGCGGAGCGCGGGGCGGGGCCGGAAGCACGTGGCCGGGCGGTGGGGCCTGGCCACGGGCACTTCCTGCTCGGCGGGTCCCGGCGCGGCCGGAACGGAACACCGGTACTGAGGGAGTCCTGGCGCTGAGCACTGGCGGTGGGTGGGTGGGTGAGTGAGTGAGCCAGCCAGCCAGCCAGCCAGCCAGTCCCGGTACCGAGTACTGATACCGACTGAGTTCCGGTATCGGCAGTGAGTGAGTATCGTCCGTAACTGCCGGCACCTGGCCGCACCCGGCTCCGGCGCCTCCCGGCCCGACCGAGACCCCGCCCTCAACGGCGGGCCCCACTCCCCAAGGCCCCGGTTCACCTCCATTCCCTGGCGGCTTCTCCGCCCTAGTCGCGGCTGCACAACCGGGATCGCCCCGCGGTCCAGCCCCGGAGTCCGTGATCCTGGCCCAGCCTCCGGCTGCGGCGTGTCTCTGTCCCTCCGGCAGCCCCGGGAACAAGCCCCAGTCGCCAGCGACCCTGGAGTTCCGGAGGAGGGCTCTGCGTGTGCCCTGGCCCGCGCTCCACGTGCTCCCTTGGCCTCCACCGGTGCTCGGGGTGTGCATTCCTTTTCCCCGGGACTTCCCTCCCCTTCCCCGGGATTCCTATTCCTTATTTGTTCCCACTTACCAGACCACATCCAGCCCTAGGATCCAAGGGAAAGCATATTACTCTTAAACATGATTTGGAAATTGCCTGTGGGAAGAAAAAAATCTTCTGAAAGGCTTGAAGTAAACGTGAAATGTTTCGTTATTTTCCAGGGTTCGGGTGTGGAAGAGATATTCCCGTGATCTCTTGAAGGTATAGCTGCCACTAGAAAAATGCTGACCTCTTCTTCAAAGCTTTGCTTCTCTCTTTCCACTTCATTTAAAGAAAGTCCAGAACAGTTCTATCTCCTCAAACAGCAAATGGGACAAGGATAGGGTTTGCATCTCAGTATTTAGCCAGAAATCACTGTTAGATCATGGAAAATGAGGGCAGAGGCTGCTCCCAACCCACCTCCTGACACTTTTCCATGTTCTTCTTGAAAGGCTTCTCCATACCAGATGGGGCAGCCACAGGTGGCTGTTGGCTGCAGTCTCACCTGGGCAGCAGATGAGGGTTGTGCCTTTCTCACCTGCTCTGAGAACCACTGTGGTTGACCCTGTGAGGCACAGCCAGGTTGGAATCACATTGGGTACAGAAACAGAGCAGGGGAAGAAAAAGTGTCTCCTGACACTGCCTTCTGTTAATAACTATATCTGTGGGTAGGCTTTTATAAATACATTACGGTTTGACATTTTCATACCTTCCCAGATGCGATTTTCATCTTTTCAGTCATGAGCTTCATAATGATAATTTTCTCATGGAATCCAGGCAATGCAGGATGCAAAAGCAGCTACAGCAGCTAAAGTAAAAGGTCTCATTCACATGCTCTGGAACGCTTAAGTTCTTTGTCAGTTTCATACTGTACACTTGCAGTGTCTGTGTCTCAACATACTGTGTCTCAGCAGTCTGAAGCACCAGGCAGTTTATGAATAACAAATACAATTAAATTTAAAGCTGATAAAAAGTCTGACTCCTGCTGTCCTGGTATCTGACCCTCTGTTCTGGTGGATAGTAAGGTAATTTTCTTGAAAGAGCTTTCTTTTTCATTTTGCTGTTGCTATCTGTAACAGCCTGACAGTAGGGTTGTATTTTGTCTTCCAAAGCAGTAGAGAACATGTTTGTTTCTCTATTCTCAGTGCAGCCTTTCACAAATAGGGTTAGATTTGACTGTGGAGATCAAGCAGAGAATGTGAGGGAAATATTTCGAATTCACTGATGATTTGTGATAGGAACAGTACACTTGTCCGAAAAGTCATATGCAATGGAAGAAGTAATCTCTGTGTTTTAGTTTTCATTTGAAAATTTAAAGAAATCTCAGTATTTGAAGTTAAGCACAATGAGCTCTGGAAGCTGTTAGAAGTTGAGAAAGCAAGAGTAGCAGAAATGCTGACATTAAGCAATGGAAAGGAGGGGTTGACAGGGAGAGTTGAGGTAGGTGAACAGGAATCACATGGGAAGGACTGCCCTGAGCTTCTCACCCTTCTGCCGATGGGTGAGACCTGAGCATCCCTTTGGGATTTTGACTGAGGTGTTCTAATTAACTTGTTGGTTATTTCTTGTTTGTCAGCCTTGCTCTTCCCCCCTGCTTTGAGTTGCCAGTGGCACCTCCCTTTTGACTGTCTGATGCTGCTGCCACTCCTGCTGCTGCATCACATGTGGGATGTCAGGTTTATAATGGGCCAGATGAAAAATACTGGCAAGCAGTGTTTGAAGATTATCTTTGTCATTGCCAACTGCAGCCAGTTACTGTTTTTTTTGAAAATGGTTAGAAGGAACTCAGATGTCTGTGATTTTTTTAACTTTAACATTGGTAGCCCTTTACTTGAACTGTCCTTACTTAGGGACTACCTGAGAGGGAGTCAGGTGCTTTTGAGGAAGGTTGTTCCTGGGTTCAGGTACAAGTGAGATTCCTCTTGATAAAAGGATGGGGTTCTACAGTTGCCAGGGATTTGAAGGTTGCGTATTTTAGGTAATCTAGTTGCAAAGTAGAATGTGTCAGTGTGTTGTTGCTTCCTGCAGCCTATCAAATCAGGTAGTCTTTGCGGGACTAATATTTTTTATGTGTTCTTCACACTGAGATGTGAGGAGTGTCTTTATGATAGTCCAGCTGGAAGCAAGATCAGTGTGGCACTTAGAGGTGAACACAGCTGAGAGAACAGTGACCCTAGAGGTTTTTCCAACTGAAACCCTTCTATGATTCTCTGGAAAAGAATGTTTGCCCATAGTCTAAACTTCTCACTGGCAAAAGGAAATCTGAATTCACAGTCAGGTCTTTCTCTGAGTTACCTGTATGAACTCAGTGAGAGACTGCTTCAGCTTGACAATCTGTAAAACAGCAAGACTTTGTTGAGCTCCTCTTCCCTTTCCTTGAGTCTGTGTTTGCATCTGCTTTGATGTCGGATACCTGACATGTCTGTTTCTCTTTCCTGAAGAGGAAAGGCATGGCTGTGGACTGAGTGTGAGAATGGTGAGCAACAAGTCTTCAGATGACGTTGTGGTGCTGATGTTGGATTTCTTGTTTCCCAGTAGCCTGAAGTACATGCTGAGCAAGAGGAAGAGATATCCTTCATTATCCTAGTCACGTGTGGACCTGAGAGGAGGAGGAGCTGTTGTTTGACCTTCTGAGAAGGATGGATCAAAGTGAGTGTAGGTCTCACTGCCAGTTTGTGCTGTTGCCTGCACTGTGAAGTGTCCATGAGTCAGCTCCCTGGATGCTTGAGAGACATCAGTGTTGCTCAACTGCAAGTTCTTAGCAGTGGTCACTGCTTTCTGTGTGTAACTTTATCCACTGGGTGACAGAAGGGAAGGAAGATATCTGATTTCTTTATAGACATCTTCCCAGAGCCCAGATGTGTTGAGTACTTGGAATCAGCTGGCTTTTGGATTATCACTAAAAACACAGCATTTTCAGGAGGATTTATTACTTTCCTGCGTTACTGAAGGTCTCTTATCACACCTCATAACCACATGCTAATATTGTGAATGTGCTTGATTGGAGCTCTGTTCTCACTGTGTGAACAGGAACAGGCAGCAACCTGTTTGAAAGAGGGACCCCATGTGTAGCTGACAAAAATGTTGAAGTTTGGGGCCTTCATTTGGTTTATCAGATGTTTTTCTAACTACAGCCATTCAGGTGCCATTGTTTTACTTTTTCTTCCTTTCTGCAGCATCTAAAGCTAGATAGTGGTCTAAAGTAGGTTTATTGTGTCTACTGCCACTTTGTTCTTTCATACATTTAGCATATTAGCTGTTCCATTTACTTAGGAACCTGGGTAAGAGAGGAGACCCTTCATAATAGAAACACAAGTTACTTCTGTATAAATCTCACAAATCTGAATTTTTGTATATGTGTGCAACTAAGTGGATTTAAACAGTACCATTCAACTCTTCCTCCCTGGCCAAAAAGCTGAACTCCATGTGGCAGTTTTCATGTCTAGAAAAAGCTGGATGATTTCCATGGGAGTCACTGTAACACAGAAATACAGACAGACTTTTAGGGGAAGTGTTCCATTTCCTGTACTCCATGCATCATGAGCACAAAGTAAGGTAGTCTCTTAAGGAGGAGGGATGAATTTAGAACGTCCCCGTATTACCTGTCTTGCAAGGGACCAGGCTGTGAGCTCTGAACACACTCACCCTTGGTCTGGGATCACAGGATAGCTGAATTGAGAAGGACCCTCTGGCAATTTCAGCCCTGACTTAAATCAGAGTGACCTGGAGCCAGTTGCTTGGGGCTGTGCCTAGCTGAGGTTTGAAGGTCCTCAAAAGCGGAGGCTCCACGGCCTCTCTGAGCAACAGAGTTACTTTTAAGTGTAATTCTCTGTATTTTGTTATTTTGTGTCCATGCCCTTTCAAGTTCTTGCTGGGCAGTACCGCGGTGGTTCTGTCTTTTTCATTCCCCGTGCACCAGGTGTTTGTGAGCATGGATAAATCCTTCTGAACTTTCCCTACCACTGCAGTAGCAGTCCTGGCTTGATCTTGTGCAAGGGATGTTCCAATCCCTCAATGGTTTTAGTGGCTCTTTGTTGCACTCACTCCAGTACTGGAGAGCCCAGGATGTACACAGAATTCTGGGTGTTGTCCCTGAGCATCTGGATGACCTCCCTCCTGTGGGAGTGGAGAACTCAGTAAGTGCCACTTTCAGAAGCCAAAGTAGTTGAACTGAAGTAATAATTATGGTTAATGCAAATGCATCCTTAAGTGGCTTTTGCTTTCCACATTTGAGCACAGGTAGTTGTTAAATCTGCTTGGTTTGATGTTCTGTGTGCAGAGCTCTGTGACTCACCAGAGCAATTTCAAGAAGACCAAAGGTATCATTAGAAGGCTTATTTTGGACATATGACCATTCTGACGGAACTGTTTGATTTTTTTGTAGACTCAGATTCTTCAAATTCCAGAATGTTTACCGGGTATGATGGTCCTGAGAATACTGAAGTGTATGAAGATGAGCTTTATCCCGATGAGTCATCAAGTGAGCAGAGTGTTGATAGTGAGGTGGAGTTTCATCTCTATAGCCAGATCCACTATTCCCAGGATCTTGGAGAAATCAGCACACTGGAAATGGATGAAGAAGCTGATGTTGGAGAAGTCATGGGTCAAAGTTCAGGTCTAACTGAGAAACAGGATGAAGATGAAAAATTCACCGAACCCACTGATGCTGGTACTCAGCTTTCAGATGAGCCCGAGATCATCATCCTGTCCGATTTGCCAGATGAAGACAGCATCTACAAAAGCAAGGCAAGGAGGTCAAGATGCTCTTCAGCTCAGGCTAAAAAACACATCCACCCGGTAGCTTCCACACCAAATCACGCCAAAGCTGCTGGATGTAATGCCCCGTGTCCCCCTGAATCTGGAGTGGGCACACCAAGGCAGAGAAACAGCACTAGTGGGAGGCCTACCCCAGTGTGTTCTGCTGAACCTCAAGCCATCCATGACATGTTGGTAATAGACAGCAGCTCGGAGGAGGAGAGCTTGATCTCTGACAGCGATAACATTGAAAGCTGGATGCTCTTGGGAGCTGGTGCTGATGACAGGGATGGAGACATCATGTTGAACCTTGAGGGCTGTTCCACTCCTGTCAGGAAAGGTTAGTGCTTTTTATTGGCTTGTTTACTCTTGTATGGGGACAACAATTTGTCTGCAATGACACTGATGTCAGTATTTGAAAGATGAACAGAAAGCAAGCGAGTGCATGGCAGTGGATGCAAAGCTGTGGTAAATGAAATGGTCATTATTTCTACCATTTCAATAACTTTATTTCAGCAGCATGACATGTGGAAGCAAAAACAGCCTATTTCCTGGTAGAAATTTAGAAGTAATATCAGAGTGATTTGTACTGTGAACTTTTCCAAAAAAGTACTTTTTGTACTTTGAACCTTGCCAAATATTTTGTGTTTCTGAGAACGTATAAGAAGTCGCTGTGTGTCAGACCAGAGACTGTTCAACTCAGGGCAGGGATGACCTGTAACAGGAAGGAGGCAAGGGGTGGAGGGGAGACCCGAGCATTTCCCCTGCCTGAATCCAGCAGGTGACTGCCCCCTCAGCACTCTTGACAGTTTGGGCTGCTCATCTGAAGTTGACTGACTCTTCTCATGTGGATTCTGCACTGAATTCAGAGAGGTATTTCCCCAACCACTAAAGTCTGACATTTTGGTATTTTGAAAAACATTCTTCCACATTGCAGCAAAGAAAGTCCATAAACGTGGTGGTCAGTGTGACAGAGTTTAGGCAAGTGTTTGTAATAACCATTGTGTGTAATATACACGGTGTCACCAGCAACTGCAAACTCTGCTGGATGATCAGCCAGGATTTTTTCTTGCTCACTGGTTTCCTGGAGCACAAAGGCCATTACTGGGAGCAGCATCCCCCCTGCCAGGTTGAGGGAAGCCATGACCCAGGCAAAGGCTGGAGAAAGAAATAAAAAAGAGAAGTTTATAAATAAAGTAAGGTAGACTGTACTTTGAAAGAAGTTAAAAAACTGTGTATGCCATAACTTTATTTGGTGCACATGGAAGTGAGGAGATTTTTGTATGGAATGGAGCACTCTGTGACACTGATCTGCAGGCTGACATCGGTGGAGTTTTGTCAGTGTGTATAAACAGTGCTGCTGTTCACATGCTGCTGCTGCTGCGCTGTTTTAGAGAGAAGAGCTGAGGAATAGGCTTTGCCTTCTTCTTTGGTGAAACACGTATTTCAGGACCATAAATGCTGGATAACCTTCTGCTGGAATTGTATGTTTTTTTGTATAGCTTAGCACGATTTATGGCTACACAGACTTTTACACAGTGCACTATCACTGTGTCTGAGGCCCTAATAAGCACACCATGTTTGGAATGCGTGTCATTTTTTCCTCCTTATAAATCTTTTAAAAGTTTCTAAGAATTGCGTTGCAGGTGTGCCAGTGCTGACTGAGGGTGGTGTTAAAAGTCAAATGGGAGTTTGGTACTGGGGTCAGTTTTTGCAAAGTTATGTCATATTTTTGTGACAAATATTGTAATGTTTCTGGTTCATAGTGAATGTTGGCAATAAGCAAGCCACATACAGAGCAGACAACAGGGGTAGAATTTCCCTGCACTGTTTGAATGGATCACACTGTTCAGAACTAAAATTGTTTTGTAGAGTGTAGACTATATGAACAGTTTTTGAGATGTTTTAGTGGAAAGTCAAAGACAGTCATACAAGGTCATAAATATATCTGCTCTTCTCCTGCTCTGGTTTTGTTCTTAACAGTAGGTCAGAACCTTCTGTGAACCCCTCCACATTCTGGTGGATGCAATTCAAGTAGCTGTGGTACACAAAAGTTTGGTTCAGCTGCTACTTTTCTAATACACACTGTGAACCCCATGCAAAGTCATGGGCTTAGAATAAATTCTGTTGTAGGTATGTGTCTGTGTAATGAAAAACCAAAACAGCATCAAGATAGTTGTAGGGAAGAGAAGCCATAAATGTTCCTAATGTACAGTAGCTGTAATTTGTTTACTGAGTTTGTATCTCTCATCCTATAGACAATAATATGTAACTTGTCTAAGGGAAGGTGTCCTTGCCCATGGGAGGGGGTTGGAACAAGGTGATCAATCTTTAAGGCCTCTTGGAACCCAAACTGTTCTGCAGTTTTGTGATTCTATAAATGACTTTGCTGAAACATGAATATAAAAATTTTCAGTTCAAAGAAATGTATTTTAAAAATGTGTATGTTGGCAAATTATCTCTCAGAGATATTCTCTGCTCATTCATTTAAAATATTTTGAGACATACATAGTTCTGTTTTCAGGGTTTTCAGAGAATGAGATAGGTGTTTTGGCAACAACACTGTATATAAATTACAATTTTAGGGCCTGGGGTATCAGTAGGGAAGGTCATAGCGTGTAAGAACTCAGGAAGCCTTGCCTTTCCCTTCTTCCCTGGAACTGCCTGTGACTGTGCGTTGGACAGACCTCCCTGACTGTGTTGTGGTGTGTCTTGTGTCCAGTTTGCTTCCCGTGGAAAAGGGAACTGAAATGTGAACAGTCCTCTGACCGTGAGAGCAGTCGGTTGTGTCAGTCATTTGATGAGTCTGTTTTCATGTCTGAGTCCCTGAATGGAGATGCTGAGCTTCCATTGCATCGGAAACAACTCCTTAAGGAAAGGAATTGAGCATATCTCCTTATTCTGTTCACTCCCCGACACCTCACTTGCCCAACCTACTCTTGTCTAACAGCCTTATTATTTTAATATTCCCTGCAAACAAATAATGCTGTCCTGATACCTCTAGTGCACAGAGTCTTTCCCCTATGCAGCTTTCCAGCTCAAGTTACCAGCATCTGTTTTGAAGAAAAGAGATGTGGTTTGGCTGTGAGACATGAGCTCTGGGTCCTGGTGGCAGATCAAGGTTTACCTTTTGGTCCTCAGCTGCCATCTTACAGGTTTATGGCTGGTCCACGAGTTCCAGTGTTCCACACACAGACGGGAGTCTTCCCTCCCCTCTCTGCCCCGCTTCCTTGTGGTTTTAGGTGCCTTTCAGTTTTTGGTTTTGCTTGTCTAATACCATACTAAGCCACAGCATATTTTTGCCTGTATTTCTACAAAATTCCTGGTTTCCCTGCCAAAAGGCAGGACCAAGTACCTGTGTGTTCCCACCTGTCGTTGGTGGTTTTCCTGGCGTGACTGTCAGAAAACTGCCTGATGACGCTGCTGTGCTTTCAGGGTCCTACCTTCTTCATAGGGTGTTTCAAAAATGGGTAATTCAGCAAATCTAGGTCTTTGGTATAATCTGCACTCTTCTTTTTTAAACTTTAAGAGTCCATAATAAAGTGTGCCAAAAGAATCATTACAAACTGTGCCGTGCACTAGTGCAGAGAATTCATTTTCAGTGTCAGAGTTTCCATGTCTTTGGAGGAGTGTTCTCCCCTCCCACCCCTTCTCTCCGCTTTGCAGTAAGAGTTTATATGATAAGAACGTTAATCTCCTGTAGCTGGAAGTCTTTCATCCATTTCTTCATTAAAACCTTCCTTTTAACATATTTCTTCTCCCATGAATAGCTGCAATCCTAATCTCTTTTTCTTTTTTTTTTTTTTTTTTTTTTTTTTTTTTTTTTTTTTTTTTTTTTTTTTTTTTTTTGGGAAGTCAGCTTTGAGAACTGCAGCATTGATGTCCGGCCACTAAGGGGTACAAAAAGCAATTTATCTTCTCTCTGTTGTATCCTTTGCCTGCCTGGCCCCTTTCTCGTAGACTGGGTGTGAGTATGATTGCACTCTGGGCTTGGCAAGTTTGTGTGTGGCTGCTTCTGACTCCAAAAGAACTCTTGTAAAATGAAAAAGAGAAACAAAGAAGCGTGTTTGAACATTTAGTGAATGAAAACATAACAATATGCCTAAAATGGAAAAGAAAATTAATTTGAAAGCATTTAATTTTTGCCTCTTCCCTAAAAACTAGTGTAGGAAGGAGTCTTCTGTTTAGTGGCAGTAACTGCAGCTTATGGAGTCAGAATGGCAATAGCAGTCTCTGATAAATTTGACTTATTGTTTTATCGCTATAAAAAGGAAATGCCCTTTGTGAACTATCAGTGTTTGAAATGGCTTCTCCTAGACATTGAACTTAAATTTATCTTAACTGTGTAGCACTGCAGAAACTACTCAAAAATCTGACCACATCTGTATTTCTTTTCTCTGTGTTCTATTATTCAAATCATTCAGTTTATTTCTAAATGGTGAAAAGATGTAAGCTTATTTCTAAAATAACAACAAAACAGAATTATTTGTGCTTGCTTCTTTTCCCTGACAGCTGCTTTTGAATGTGACCTTTGCATGATACAGTATATTTTTGTTATGGAGTCTTGTGATTTGTAGCAACAACTTACTTTTTCCTACAAAAATGACTACCATAAATTTTTCATTTTGCTAGGCCAGAGAAGAGCTCTGTAAAGATTCACATTGCCCTCTGCTTATTGGATACCCAAGTTGTGGAATCAATCTCAAACAAAGTTGCTTTCAGAAGTAAAAAGATTTCTAGGTGGAAATTTCTTTAACAATGAAAATATTTCTCTTATTAATACCTAGACATATTACCATTAGTATGTAGGGGTGTGTGCCACATTTCTTAAAAGCAGCAGGACTCCCTGCTGTGATTCATGTACCAGCTTCAGTGTCACCAAAACCCCAGAGCAGGGATTTATGCCCTGGTAGCTTTGTGGTGGCTTGTCTGGCTGTCGCAGGCTGCTGCTCTGGAGGCCACACGCGGTGGCTGTGGCCAGGTCCCCCACAAGGGGTGGCCTCAGCCCCCGTGACGTTGCCTGGAGCACGGCAGTGTGGGCAGCAGGAGCCTCTCAGGCCAGCTGATGGAAAAGCAGACAGGAAAGATGTCTTGCTCTAAAATCAATGTTTTTTTAGAAGCAGCCGGTGCTAGCAGCCGTATTCGTGTGGGCTGGACAGCCATGCACGTTGGAAGAGTGCCATCCATGACCTGCAGCCCAGCTGGGCGTAGAGGGGCTTCCAGAGGAGGCCGTGGTTCTTGGTGTCCTGCCCAGGCTGTGCCTATCCCACGCCAGCACAGAGCTCCTGCTCTCATACCCCCTCCCTAGCACAGCCCGTGGGGCTGGAGCTGCATTCCCTTAGAGGGATGGACCGAGCATTGCTGGGTTACAGCACTGCATGGAGAGTGGAGTTCAGTTCTCATGTGTTTGTGTGTGTGTGTTGCTGAACCCCTTTATGGGCTTGTTTTCCCCCAGAACTGCACCCTGCTGAGTGCTGTGATTTGGGGGGGGTTTCCTGTGATTTGAGGGGTTTTCTTGTCGCTTGTGTTTGCTGGAACCCTGCCGTCATGGAAATGTGGTAGGAGTGGTTTGTGCATGAATTCCTGCAGCAGAACGCACCCTGGAGCGGGAGTCTGCAGTGGGAATCCACCTACCCCTTCGAAGATACAACACATGCATATGGATATTTTGATTAAAGAAAAAATCTTAATCTTCTTCACCGTGTAATGTGGATACACTCGAATCTCTTGATTATTTAAGAAAAAAAATTAATAAAACTAATAAAGTTCCTTTGCAAATCCAAAGAGATCGAGGCTAAGCACATCCTGCAACCTGAGCAGCCCCTTGTATCTGTTCAGTTTCCATCACTGTAGACCTGGCTCTCATTTAAATTTCCTCTGGCTTGGGATTGCTGACTAGGTTTTCTGCAAGAGTGCCCATGCTTACATGGTCATATATTCTGTGTGACTTTTTTTCACTTTATTTTCTCTATTCTGGTGATATTTATAAGGAGATTTTTTCATCCTTTTCTGTTATCAGTTTGATCTTTCTTCCTTGTCCCTATTTCTTTGGGTTTCTTACAGGCAATAACAAACTCTTACACTGCAACTGAATTTTTGAACACTGATGAGAAACGGATTTAATCCTTTTGAAGGAGAAGTTCTAGGTGTTTAAGCAGTTAAAAAAGGCAGTAGAGACTATACTGGATACAAAGGATGTGGTGAAAAAGTAAAATTTGAGGTGAGCAGCCAGGTGTAAGTGCCAGGTATAGAGGGACAGAAGTCTGACCCTGCACCCTGCAACACCACTGCAGTGATGCTGATCATAAGGCAGGGGTATGTGGTCACTCCTTTCACTTCAAATTTGGAGGAAATGCAGAACTAGCTCCTCAGGCTGCTGCAGAACTTGTGCGTGTTCAAGTACACACATGCCTGTGACATAGGCTGGCAAGGCCTGGGGTGATGGCAGTGGTGGTCTTTATGTTCTGTTAATGTATATCATTGATATTTCCAGAATTCATACTGGTGAGTGCTCTGTGTCTGCTGTGACTGTATCCCACATGGAACAGCCCCACTCCAGCAACCTTTGGCAGGGGAGAATTGTGACTGCAGGGGACATACTGGTGAGTGTGGATGCACACTCTAGCTCCTCTGCTGAGGGTCTCCAGTTTGCTGCAGCATTTCCCACCAGCGTGACAGTTTTTGTAGTCATGTAATTTGGGTTTAAACTGTTTCTTTTTACATGACAATTTTTAGCAGTGGTAAGGTTTCCCAACTGCCAGGCTCAGCCTCTTCCTCTCCGTGATGGTGGTGTTTGACTGCTTTTCCTCTAAAGCTTTTGCTAACGTCTCTGATTTCACATCATATGCTATCCAGCTATCTAGAATGTGTTCTGTCAGTGACATTAGCAGTGAGGAAAGAAGAAAATTAAAGCTCTCTGTCCAGTCTTGGACTTTTGTTGGTGGATGTGGATCACTGAGAGTAACGTCTTCCATGCACTGCTGAGAGCCATGTGCTCAGAACCAGCTGCAGAGGTGTTTGTGTCACCAGTTTGGTGTGTTTTGGCACTGCTTTGGTGTATTCTGTCATCAGTTTGGTGCTAGTTCTGCATGTTCCTTTGCTGCCTTTGCACAGCTTCAGGTGTCAGTGGTGGTTGGTGTTCCTTTGTTCACACTTAGGAAGTGGAGATGAGAGGAATGCCCTCAGAAGGCCCATTGGAGACAGCAGATTACAGTGCAAGTCACAAAAGCACCTCTCTGCCTTAAATGAGCAGATTTCTCTGCACTTTGCTGTCTTGCATTGTGCTGCATGGGTGACTGTGTGTGCCTGTCCTTACTGTGAGCCCCTGAGGCTCCAGGAACAGCCAGGCATCCTCAGGACAAATCTTTCTCCATCAACTCCTTTAAAACCTCAACAGCCAGGCAGTGAGGGGGGAGCATGGGGGGAAGCTGCCAGATGCTCTTTTCGGTCTCTTTTTGAAACTCTCTGTGCATGGTGAAACACCAGAGCTTGCTGTACCCTGCTGGAGTGGGGGCAGTGAGGCGGCGGGTGTGTTCCAGCCCGGTGCTGACCGTCCCTGCCTCACACTGCACTGCCCTTCCTGGCTTGACACTGCCCAAAGGTAAGACACCAAGCCTGGAACTGTGTCTTGTGATTTTAAAACTTTACCTGCAGAGCTTGGGGGATCCTCCCTCCCCCCCACTCGAGATGCGGGGTTGGCTCCCCACGAGTGTGTGCGGCGATGTACACACACACACGTGTGAGCACAGGCACACGTATGTGCTTGTGTGTGTGTTTGTAGGTGTGCGTGTGGACATTTGGCATTGCCACCTGTGTTATGTTCCCATGGCATATCTTGGCAAAGAAACCTAAAGGGGGGAAAGTTGCCAGCTTTGAACAGAAATTTCAGTAGTGTCCCCTAACAGGAGCATGAGAGGGGCAGCAGCATTCCCAGCCCTGGAGTCTGTGTCAGAGGCTTCAGCCAGTGACAGCCCAGCACAAATCTGAGCTGTCCCCTCAGGCTGGCTCCCCAGAACACAGGCAAAGTTGGCATGGTTTGTACTTTAGGCTGAATGGGTGTGTGCTGAGGGGATGTCCTCGTTGGATTTTTAATTATTATAACTTTGTTTTGGCATAAAAAGAACAGAGAAGAAATCCCTCTAGGAAATCCTTGTCAGCAGTTTGAGCAGAGGGACAATTCTGTTGGCATTGGTGGTGTGTGTGTTTGTTTGTCTCACGTGGTGGATCCGTGGTATGTGTTTGTGTGACTGAGATTTTCAGATAGGAAGCCCAAGCGTTTAAAACATACCCTTTTGTTAAAAACAAAGCCTAAAAGCCGAGCTTTGGTCACTCATTTGTGATTTTTGTAATAGGGTTTTTTTTTCTCATTTTGAGGAGCAGCTTCATGCAGGTGAAACACTGCTGGTTTTGCTAACATTTCCCTAAAAATGAAGTGATTTAGTGGTGGCTGAAGGTCACAGTCTTTTGTGTTTTGCTGTGGTTTCTCTTACAGGATGCTGTGAGTGGGCCCCAAAGGTTGCTGCCTCCAGGGGCCAGGGGCCATCAGTCCCAGTCACGGCATCTGGAGGCTGCAGGGAGCCGGCGGCTGCTGGTTTTGGTCAGAAGGGACCTTAAAAACCATCTTGTTCCATCTCTCTGCCATGGGCAGCAACACCTTCCACCAGACTAACACCAGGGTTGCTCAGTTATATATAATTTAATCTTTTGTTGGGGCAGCCTGGTGTTGCTAGTGAAGAAAAATACTTATTTTGCAAACCAACAGCAAAAATATTCTTGAAAATACAAATGACATGTTTTTGAGGTATCAGTGATGTGATTTTACATTTTTAAACACAAATGACGTTTGTGACGTATGTCAGTGATGTAATTTCTTTTTTTTTTTTTGCTGCACACACGTGCAATCTCCAAAGGACAAAAGCTGAAAAAACACTTTTCCCTTTAATGGAAATGCACATTTGAAAATAATTTCCCAGTGAACTCAAATAATTAGAAGGAGCACATGGAATTTTAAATTTGAAAGCTTGGCTAATCCTGAGTGGCTTTGTGAAGCTTGAAATCTGTAGGAATTTGAAGGAGAAAGCAGGCTCTTTAGGAACTGAATTATTTACAAAAGAAATTTTTTCTAGTCCCACTTTATTTTAGTGTTGCAGGAAAGGCTGAAAATTTATTAGGGGTAACTTCATTGAGACTTTATTTCTTTCTAGTTTGGCTAATACCTGATCTGTTTTCCATCAGTCAGACTGATACCTTTTCTCAGTCAATGTTCTTATGTTGCCACTCCAGTTTGTGTCTTATAGGGAGGAGACTCACTTAAAAAATAGACATAAGTGGAAAACATGCCTCAAAGTCCTTGTCAGTGCTTCAGAAAATGTTCAGATGCAAGAACAGTTCATTCAGTTGCTCTTCTCTCCTGTAGTTGCTCTGAGAATATAAGCATGCAAAGGGAATGACTGGGCAGGTGGGATGTGCAGGTGAGGTTTAATATATCTAGGTGGTCATTTTATTTTTTGATGTTATACTTACCATCCACAAGGAAAACATGAAAACTACTGCTAAATGTCAATTCATTCAAGGACGCAGAAAAGCATTAAAAATGCTCTTCCAGCCTGAATGGGGGATTTAGACAGCCACCGACTTCTTTTCAGTTTGTTTTCTAACATTCAGCTTTGTTCTTGTAATTTCAAAGTTTGTTAATGAAACAAAATGCTACATGAGGCACAATTCTGTACAAAGCAAATGAAAATCAGAGTCGTCAAACAATTCTAATCCAGGAAAAGAAAAAAACAAAAATTAAGAAAATCAAAATGACATCAAAGATTCAGTATCAGGCTTTACTGATTTAGTGTGGAGCTGTTTTCACCCAGCTCCACACTAAAAATTCTAAGTTCTAATTATTGACCAATGTCAACAGTTAATACGTAATTAATAGAGCAATTTCTTTAATATTTACACAAATCATAGTGTAAACATAGGTCTTCAAAATAATACTTCACTGTATCTTTCCAGAAACAATTATGCTACCTGCGTGCCTTTCATCTCTGTACACTCAAATTTTATCTAACAAAATTAATCCCTCTATATTTACTTACAGCAAAATCTTTGCTCTTATGCATATATAGTATCTCTAATTGCACAAGTGTTACATGTTTAAAATTACATTTGTTGTTTCTTCTTTGGTTTGACTGTCCTACTCCCATTTGATTCGTTGCTGTGTTTTTGGTTTTGGTTTTTTTTGGAGGAGGGTTTGTTGGATATTTTTTGTTTTGGTTTGGTTTAGTTTTTTGTTTGTTTGGTGGGTTTTGTTTTTGTTGTTTGGTTTGGATTTGGTTTTGGAGAGAGATTCCTTAAAATACATTATGATTATTTTTAAAAGTCTAAATAAGTTGGAAGGAAACAGAAAAACAGAAAAAATCCTTGTTTCACTACAAGTTGGAATAAGTACAGTAATGATGACTTTTTTAATAGAAAGGTTTCACTTTCCTTCTGTTTGGGATTTTGGCAACAAGTAATAATGGGTAATTCACATAGACTTTGGCACAAGTTACTTTGGAAACTTAAAAATTATTGGTATCTCATATGTCTGCTCTGTACTGGAGAAGTTAAACTTCAGTCTTTTTAGTGCAGTCACAAGATCTGTCTTAGGAAATACGTTTTATTCTTGAAGTGGTCTGGGGATAAGTGCTCTCCATTTTGATGCTACCACATTTCATTCTTGACCTTGAAGATGAATCCTCAGTCCTGGGAAAGAAAAGAGTGACAGAAGTTGTGCTTGGGCTCTGTGTGTGTCCCACAGAGACAGAATCAGTCCTGTTGCCCTGTCCCAATGCTTGTTTCTGATCCTGAAGGAGGCAAAACGTTGCTGTGGTTTCTCTAGTGTGCTCTTCTTTTTCGCTCTACTTTTTCTGATTAAAAATTTATTCACCTCTTTCAAATTCTGCCCGTGAGTTACAGGATCATCCAAAGTGCATTAAATGCCCTCTCCCCACCTTGCCAAAAGGTCTATAATTCTACCTTTGAGAGTTGAAATTACACTCCTTGGCCTTTTTGCTCTGTCCCCAAATAATCCCCTGACATAGTTTCAAATAATAGGGAACTCATCTTTGGAATTATGCAGGTAATACCTTTGGTGGCACATTGATAGTTTGAAAGATACTGTCAGGTTGTTATTTAATTGGAATACTGTCAATGTCGTATTTTTAAATTATTCATGCTTTTTGAAAACTATGGTGAAGACTAGAAAGCAGCCAGCTGTGTAGTAACCTTAAAATGTACATTGGTTATTACAATTAAAAAAAAAAAAACCCCAAACAAAAACACCAAAGAAGAAAAAGAAAGAAAACAGCTATTAAATGCCATTTTGCAGGCGTAAGTTATTTTCCATGGCTGATTAAAGAGCATCCCCTGAATTGTGTTGCTTGAGGATGCTCAGTGTCAGCAAATTTGAGTGTTTGTGATGTTTAGGGCTTATTGCATATGTGGGTTGCTAAAGTGTCATGCCTAAGGCCAAAAGTGGGTAAACATGAACATGTCTAAATTTCACACCTTGGTAAAACTAAACTTGTGAGTTTCCTGACAAAAGCCATTCCGGCTCAGCCTCGGGTTTTAACACAAAAGGTCTTGGGCATGTCGAGGATCTCACATTCTTACACGTTTGGAAAAGCAGAAATCCAACTCAGTCTTAGAAAGGCAGAGTATTTGTCTGGGACCTCTTAATCCTAAACGAAGATGACCCTGCAGTGTACGGAATCCCTGCAGGGCAGGTGACATTTTACAGCTCCAGTTCAGGTAACCCAGAGGGTGGCATTACCTCAAGAATTAACATCCCACAGCACAGGGCATCCCCAGTGCAGCAGAGGCTCATGCAGAGGCTGCGGGGCATTTAAGCCTTTGAAAAGAAGGAATGCACTACCCAGGAGGCAAATTTTTGAGTAAACTCTGACAGAAATGTCTTATTTTTGCTCACATTTTTTAACTAGATGCACTTTGAGTTTGCCTTTGGGTATGTGTGCGAGCGAGGGGGATGCTGAGGATTTGGCCGTCTGTGTTTGTGGAGGCAGGGAGGGAGGGAGGGAGGAGTGTGCTGCACGGGGGTGCAGTGCAGGAGATAGCAGGCACAGCCTGGTGAGAGGGCTCCCAGGGTGCCAGGAGTGGCAGCAGGCTCCTGCCCAGCTCAGCTGAGCGGGAAGGCCTCTGTTCCAACCAGGAGCTGGTGCCAGACAGCCGCAAGAAGGGACTGCAGGGGACAGGCAGAGCCGGCTCCAGGGACAGGAGCCAGTAGCACTCCCGGCTGTGCTGCGTCCCCTGGCGCTCAGCTTGCCCGACCTGCTCGCCCACAGAAACAATGTTGGCTCATCCAATGGCTAAAAAGGGGGAATTTGCTTATTTAATGACAAGGCTTCCTTAATTCTTAATTCCTTAATTCTAGCCAAGACCCATAACACACACTGCTAAATACCTGGTTATTTTTTTTAGATTAGGAAAATAGTAGTAAAACTTTGAAAAGCTTTTAATAGCAAGTATGTTCTTGCTGAGAAACTAACTTTAGTGGGAGAAACTACAAAGGCTAAACCTGATTTCTGGCACCTTATTTCTCCTTTGCAGTGAGTTCAGACGAGGCCCATGCAGCCAAAGCCTCGAGTACAATGTGCTCCTGGCAGTGTTCACCTGCTCTGTGACCCAGCATGTTGTCATGATCCCATCAGGTGTGTGTTGAGACAGATTTGCTGATGATATGGTGCAGGTAATCACCTCAGGGGCAGTCATGGTCAGGTGTTCATTGTCCCGTGGGTCTGAAGCCTCCTCTTGGCTTCTGTTATTACTGCAAGGGGAAAACATAGTGCACGAAGGAGATTTTAGTGTGTGTCCATTTTCTTTCATTTTGGCTCTTATTTCTGGAATCCTGGCTGCCCTGCTTGAAGTGGGTCAGTGCAAGTAAGTGACAAACGTATAATTAAAAAGTACAACAGTTTCCTTTGGGTCTAATGATAGCTCAGACTATTCAATTAGTGAATTGAGTTAAGTTCTTCCTATATCTTTCTTGTATTGCAGAGATGCCCGTAAACCAAATAAATTTGTCGGATTTGAGAGGCAAAAGTACTGTGCTGCTCTTTACAGACAGAAATAATATTGCTAAAGTGATGTTCTTTCAGCCCTAGCAAAACTGTGAAGTCAAAGCAGACGCACGATACAAAACTGTCCTCCAAAATCCTAGAAAAATATTTTCTGGTGTATTATTGTAATTGAGAACGCGTTCTGGAAGCTGAAAGTCTTAATTTTGATCAGTTTCCTGTCTTCGCCGTGGCAGCTTTCCTTTAATTTAAAAAAAAAAAAAAAGAAAAATAAAAGAGATTTCTTTTCTTAACTAACTCGCAAATTTTGCTAGCAGTTGCTTCTGTTTGAGGTTATTCAAAGTTCTGTTCTGTTCTATTCTGTTCCATCATTAATGTGTCACTGAGCGCTGTGCTGTTGTTTTCAATATTCATTTCCCGATTTTGGGGAGAAACCAATTTTAAGACATGTAAAATGCCAAGGAAATTAGGGTAGATGCAAAATTAATTTATGCAATATTTCAATACTTGCAGATGTGTTGAAGACTAGAAAATAATTGCTTATCATTCTAAGGGAATTTTTAGTTTTCTTGAATATGTGGGCTTGCATCACCTGAATTTTTAACTTGCTAGCATTTCAATGCTTTTGCAATAATTCTGGCTAACTTCTATTTCCTTATAAGAGAAATTATGTGCAAGAATAATCATAAGTATAGTTGCTAAGCTGAAGAATCAAGTATTTGGATGTTAAGCAGGGCGTTTTTGATAGTGAATACTTATCTCTAATAATGTTCCATTAGTTTTAAAGAATATATTACAATGTATCATTGGAAGTTACTCCTAAAGAATTTTAAAATAAATATTACTATATTGTATGCTTTGTCTCAAACTCAGGTATTTTTCAGGAGTTGGTTCTCGAAGCTGCCTGGGTGGGACAGAGATTGACACATCTTGCTGGTTGAAACCTGTGATGTTGTTGTGCAGGTTAATGTTTTTTAAACCTTGAGGGGGAAAAAAATGGACGAACAAACAAAACCCACATAAACAACTAGCCCTAAAGAAAGAAGAAAGTACTTACAACAATAAAACCCAATGTTAAAATTGCCCAGGCATTTAATTAGTAATTTGAACAGTGCTCAGTGAATGCACACTGAGAACAGCAGGGAGGTTTTTGCTCAGCAAAACACTCACACATGCTTGACCTCATTTGCTGACTTGCAGCAAGTCCTAGACCCAGAATCCTCTGGATTCAAGGCTGTAGCTCACCTGGCTGCACCTGTCTCCAGGGTGTGAGTGGGCGTGTCATTGCAGCAAGGAACATTTCAGTTCACACTGAGTGTAAAGACTGGAAGAGCAGCATGGCCATGGGGCAGTTTTTAAAAATTGGAATATTTGCTCTACATTTCACCCTCCTGCAACCCCACAGCCCTGCCAGAGTCTTGGTACTGCGATACCCCGGGAAATGTCACCTCCAGGTGTTCTGCCTGATGACCTATGGTGGCCATGTGAGTTGGCACAGGCCTTGAGAGGTTTTAATTTTTCATAGAATCACAGAAGCGTGGACTGATTTGGATCGGAAGGGATCTTAAAGCCCATCCTGCTCCACCTCCTGCCATGGGCAGGGGCACCTTCCATTATCCCAGGCTGGTCCAAGCTCTGTCCAACCTGGCCTTGGGCACTTCCAGGGATCCAGGGGCAGCCACAGCTTCTCTGGACAGCCTGTGCCGGGGCCTCACAACACTGACAGGAAATAATTTCTTCCCAATATCCATCTAACCCAGCTTTCTATCACTGTGAAGCTGTTTTTGATGTCCTGTTCTAAATTGTAACATATTGTTTGTTTAAAGCTTTGTGGGAGGGATCTAGTGAAATATTCTAACAACTCCAAACAACCCTTCCCACCCAGGTGACAGCAAGGCACTCTGGCATTGTGTAGCACTGGCTGTCAGAAGCTGTTCGCACCAGGCAGTACTACAATCTGGGGCAGTATGCTGCCTTTTTCACATTTGCTGAATTGTGAATAAAGCCCAGAATGTAGTACACTACAAATGATGTTTGTTTTCTTCTGGCTGCTTGGTATACTCAATACAGACCGATATTAGTGAAATCAGGATCCGTATTGTAATGTGTCTCTTTTTTTTCCAAATAATTTCTCTAACAGGTGAACGTATACTGCTTTAACTCCTTAAGATACATAAGCAAAGTTCTTTTCAAAATTTGGGCAGAACCTTTTCACCTGGCCAGTGAACAGCTACTTTCCTCATTTAAGAAAAATAATATTTTTACCATCTTTTCTGCAGCAGTTGAAAGATATGTAAATACTGTGCTCCTTTGACTATATTAGTATGTAAAGAGGCTCCAGAAGAGCTGGAGAGGCACTTTGTATGAGGACCTGGAGTGACAGTACAAGTTGAAATGGCTTCACACTGACAGAGGGTTGGATTAGATGGGGTATTGGGAAGAAATTCTTTCCTGTGAGGATGGGGAAGCCCTGGCACAGGGTGCCAAGAGAAGCTGTGGCTGCCCCTGGATCCCTGGCAGTGTCCAGGGCCAGGTTGGATGGGGCTCAGACCAACCTGGGATAGTGGAAGGTGTCCCTGCCCATGGTAGGGGGTGGACCTGGATCAAATTGGAGGTGTCTCCATACCCAAACCAGCGTGTGATTTTGTGATTGCTGTGCCTGGGGCTCATGGTGCAAGCAGTCCAGACCTGGCCCCGGTGTGGCAGTGACAACACCACAGGCTCTGTGTAGGTGTGTAGGTAAGTGCAGCAGTGACACCATTGTCACCAGAGCACACTGGACCAGGTATGAACCATAGGACTTTGAGAATTTTTGATCGTTAAAAGCTGCTGCAGTCTCCAAACTATTGTAGTATTTAAACATAGCAATGCAGAATGACGGTATTTTTTAAAACCGATATTGGCTTTCCCTAACTATCAGCCCAGATACACCATGCTAAAGTAACCATAAAACTTTTTGTTCTTATAGGAATAATTGTTTAGCAAATGCAATATTGTATGAAATAACACTGTTAATTGAATTCCTAGAGGGAAAAAAGGAGAAATTAATAAAGGAGAAATTAATCTTAATAATCTTAATATGTGACTCATGGGGTTTGGGTGCAGAGGACAGTACAGGGGTGCAAAAAGTCATGGGAGCTTAGAGCTTTAATAATTGACAGTCCTCCAGATGTCTGCTGTCAGTTTGTGTTCATTGTGACGTAAAAAAAAAAAAGGTAGAAACGCATAATTTATCAATGCCATGCACAAGACTATATAGATCTCATTTAAAAATTAAGATGAAAGATTCTCATTTCTGACACTTCCATGTAAGAAAATATTTTAGGATGTCCCTGTCAAGGGTAGGAGCTGAAATCTGTATTTCATCTGTTTAGGCAAGTGCTGCTTTTACTGCAGCAGTTTGCACAAATAAACGTTTTATCAGTGAAGCCCTGAATCTGGACATCGGTTACCAGTGTTTTAATGCTGAGCCGAGGTGTGGAGAAGTTGGGTGGTGGGGCCCAGCATCTCTGTGGGAGCTGGAAAATGGACTGGCATAAAAATCACACTGTTTGTTCCCTAAGATATTTCAGATTTTTTGGGGGTCTGGACTTTTATTTTATCATGGGAGAAATACAAGAGGGTTTTCATGCTGTGCCTTGATCTCAGCATACCAGGACACGCAACTTAGACGAGCATGAAGCAGAGAGGAGTAACCTGTGTAAATCTTTATTGGCATTTTTGTAGGAAAGAGGTGGAGCTTATTTTTTTTCCTGTCACTGTTAATGGTGTGTTCCTAAAATATGATGGATTTATGAATATGTTGAACATGTCTTTCCTTTTTTTGTCTTATTTCTGTGCTCCTCACTTGCAGGCGCAATGGCTGAACAATGAGCCATGTGGTGTGACAGGTAAATTTCACAATTTACCTGCTGTAATGGTGTGCTCTATGCTGCTGTTCAATCATCTCAGAATTTTACTTGCCTGATTAGTTGAGTGCAGCAGATTTTCAATTTAAATGTAACTTCATCTGCTTGATTAAAAATGTAACAGAACATTATCTGTTGCAAATAAATTTCAGAGGAAAAGATTATTTTGCCTGTTTAAAAATAACATCTGTTTATATTGGCTGGGAGCAGATGATTAATACCTCTCTAATTTCGAGGTTTACCAGTCCAGCTCACCTGTCTCTTTGCATGGATAACTGAAATTGATGGCTGTCACATATAAACATTTACCTGTTGATGTTTATTTGATGGATTTCTTTTTTAAGGATAATATAGAATCCCATCATTGGGCATTCATTTATTTGCTGCTCATCAAGATGATTGACAGTTTTGCCAGCAACATAGAAAAAGGCTTTCCTCCTTGGCACGCACCAGAGAAATTCACTCCTGAGCGATAAGTGCCTTGCCGGAGAGGAGAGATTTCCCAGATTTTCCAGTTCCAGTGTTTATTTTGGTGGCGCTGAGGGGAGGCTGTGGCTGGTGCCTGGTGGGATGTGGCAGGTGCTGGGTGTCTGACAAATATCAAGCAATCCCACGCTGCTCCTGGAGAGCTGATGGCTTGTTTAAGCCACAGAGCATCACCAGGGCAGCTGTCTCTGGCTGGAGCAATGACCCCAGCAGCATTCCAGGCCAGTGCAGGGGTCTGCAGGGGCACTGGCTGCGTGCTGGTGTGAATCCCAACAGATGGGGACCTGCAGGGGGGTAGCACAGTCCTGCTGTACAGGAGCACCAAGGCTTCTGATCCCTGGCTACCACTAGCCAGTCCACAAAGGATGTCAGCTGGTCCTGGCTGCCATCAACCATCAGCCAGTCCTGGCCATCCTCAGCAGGTTCCAGCCCCCACGCTGCTCCTGCTCTGTGCCCACTCCTCAGTGACCCTTCAGGGATGCCACTGCCCTGCACCCTGCCCCCTGCCCCACTCTCCCAGTGAAGCCTCATGCTCGTGTCCACTGAGAGCAATTCTGGGACATGCCAGCTGCACCCTAAAGGGTGGGAGCAGTCACAGTTCCCTGTAGATGTGATGGGTGAGCAGGTTGGAAAACGGGTCAAGACAGCACTGCCGATGCTGGGGAGCTGCTCTTCACCCTGTTGCAAAACTGTCCCCACCCCTGCACAGGGTTGTGTCACTGTATTCCTACTGGTTTCTCCAGGATTGTTTCTTTAAATCCAGAAATTAGATGTTATAGAAAGATCTACAGTCTGTTCATCTCACTCATCTCCTAAAGCTGTGAAAAAATAATTATTTCTGTGAGAGATCAAGCTGTGTTTAAATTCAATTTATATTAAGGTAGCTGAGGAAAACGCTGTAAATTTTTGTCTTGTCTTTAACTGAAACTGAACTGTGCACATCTGGGTCACACTGACACAGCATCCAGGGACAGGGCCTGCAGCTCCCAGTTCTCAGCCATTTTGCCATGGCTTGATTCCAAACCATGGTGGGTTTGCTGTGCAGCTTACAGCTAAAGCTGCTGGTGAAGAAAGCAAATACAGTGGTGATCCACGCTTTCCTCATGTTCACGCCTGGTTTTTGTCCCAGGCTAAGCAATAATGAATTTTTTTTTCCCATTTATTCTTCCTGAGCCTGGGTATTCCCAGCCTTTCAAGACCCCATTACATTGTTCCCACAGCATAAAGTGACAACAGCTCAGCAAAGGAACTAAAACCCTGATATCAATGTCTGTGTGTGGCTGGCAATGCCCTCCCCACATAATTCTCTGTGTCAAGTGGAGCCTCCCTTCCTCACAAACCAGATGTGATACACAGGTTACCTGTGAAGTTTTTGTCCTGCTGCTGTAACATATTGAAAAACTCACATCAAAATTTCTGTTCTTTTCTGATGGTTTTAAATTGTCAAATACACATATAAAAATCAGTCTGTTACCAGCTTGATTCTCCTGTCTCTGACGTTGTCAGCAAAAACATTTCTTCCTTCCCAGCTGCAGCATCTCCCTCAAACACACCTCGTTTTCAGACAAATACAGACCTGAATTAGGAGGGCAGCCCTTGGTGTTCAGCTTTCCCTTTGGCATGTTTTCAGTGATTTTTGGTGCATGTTATTACACATGTGAATTCTTATACTATTATATAATTCTCCAAATACGTAGGTTTGTTAACATACAGCCTTGATACCACCAGAGGCTTCTGTGTTTGTCAGCTGAAAACATGAATGTCTTTTACTGGGCACCTCTGTGAACATAGCATATCACGTCCACTTTGGAGAAAAACCCTTTCTTTTTGAATTGCCATTTGTTTTGTATTGTTTTGCCCTCTGTATAGTAAATACAGAGGAGTTCTATGTGCTGGGCATGTAAATAAACCTGTTAGGTCTGGGGGTTTTTAGTATAGTCTATTTCTCTTTATTATATATGAGTGAAAGGGTTATTGTATTTTCAGATCTAGAAGCTCAAGACTAATCCAGGCTGCGTGGAAAACAAGGGGGTGTACTTCAGAGGATTTGCTGGAGTTGGGCTATTGTTGGTCTCAAAACACAGCCTCAATGGGCCTAGATGACCTCATCTTTTGCCGCCCGCTAATCCACCACCTCCATTTTCACCATGTCTCAGAAAAGTTTATTTAAGGAGACTTGCAGTGGAATAATAGCTGACGCTTTGCATAAGTCATAAAGTCAAACAAGTACATCTGTGTTGTACGATGTGTACTGAACACTGAAGGAAGAAACTTCAAACTTTGCAACTGGACTAGATTTTTATAATAATGCTTTAATTTTACAGGGTGACATTAAAACATAAAACAGCCTCATGCAGTCCATAACTAGTGCTTCTGTTTAATATCTGTTGTTCAGTTATCGGCTTTTGAAATGCGTGTACTTTCAGTCAATGCTAGGAAAACAGTAACTGTCTTTGAGTGGGAATCTCACCATATAAACAGTTAGAGTCAAAAGATGATCCCAATCTCTGAGTCGTACCACAAAATTCTGTAGCCATTACACGGCAGTTTTACCGTGACCTATCAGTGTTTTTATTCTGCTAGAGTTGTCCATGTGGCTGTGCCTCATGCCTGGCTCATGCCGAGCCTCTCAGGAAATCCCAGACTTGCTTTACTGCTGGCACTCCTTTCCCCATCTCTAGTTCCTTCCCTCACCTTCTTCATGCCCTTCTTGTCCCACCTTTGACTCCAGCTGCAGGATGGCTCCAGGTGCCAAGACAGTGGTTTGGCCATGTTGCACAGAGCCCATCCACAGGTGAGCAGGTGGAAATGGTGCCCTAAAACCTGTGTGGCACTGAGTTCTGTCACCTGCCTGTCCTGCAGCAGGGAGGCTGAGGCAGATGGGCCAGGCAGGAGCAGGAGCTGGCAGTCCAGCCGGACACAGGCCCAGTCTGTGCCTGGTCAGGGCTGTGCCCATGCCGTCCACTCCAAGTCCTGGTGGTCCCACCAGCAGGTTAGGGAGGCTCTTTGCTGCTCGTGGCTGCTTATCTCCCCACTCCCAGAGCCCAGCAGCCATGTTCAGCGGTGGCCTGGGAATGCCTCCCTTGGCTTGCTGGAAGAGATGATGCCTGGCTGGGGTTTGCAGCATCAGTCCTTCATGGTGGTGCCCAGCTCTTTGTGTTACTGCCAGGAGCATTCAGAACATCTCCCGTGTGGGGAGGATGGAGGCAGCTACCTGGGGAAAAAGCAGGATAAAAGTCTGGCAGCAGCAAAACTGTACTCTCTGTGGAGAAATGCTGAGTTCCTTGGCCTCTCAGAAGAAAATTAAAAATCTCAAACCTTTGGAGTTAAGGAATTTGAGATTAATTTGTTAATTCTCACATTCCAGTCATCTCCTTGCAGACACTATTCCAGGTCCTTCAAACCCTTCAAAGCTGTGATGATAGGAATTTATACACTGATTTTATACCCTGAATTACAGTGTAGAAGGCAAGAGGATTCATGGCTGTATAACTCAGTTATGGTAGGCCTTGTTAAAATGTCACTTACCAAGTGCTTTTCCATTGATTTGTTTTTGTGGTGCCATTTTTTTAAATCGACATCAGTAGTATTACAGTAAGTGTTTATGTAGTTTAAATTTCTTTAGCTGAACATGCTTACCTGAACATCCAAGGTAAGAAGGAATGTAGGAATGTACTGCAATAACAGGTAGCTGTAGATTGCTGTGTACACCCTTTTGTTGTTTGGCAGTTTGGATCTGGCAAGGCGACGTTTTCCTCTTGCAGTTTGCAGTATATACTCCCGTTTTTACTGGTACTAGTGCGTGTTGACAACTAGAAAAGTGATTGCAGTCTTACCATCTGTTTGAAAGCAATTTAGCAATTTTATTTACTTTTCTTAATAATTTTACTAGTAAAAGCAATTTTACTAGGATTTTACAACCCCTTGCTCATGAAGCAGCATGAGATCCCCTACATATATACTATGTGCAGAGTTGCTGATTTTTACTGCTTAAGGTTTGTTTGAGCAGTTAGTGAAATTATTCAAAAAATTGAGGGGGTTTGGTAAACATGATTCTTCAGACAAAATTACATTTTTTCTGCTGTTGGTCAGAAAGTTGCAGCATTGCAACTTGCTACCTTAAAAACCTGCCCAGGAGGCACTGGTGGGGATTTGTGGCCCTGCAGATTTTCATTAGTTTCCATGTTATTTATGGGACATTAGGAACATATTCTTGAAACTCCAGCTGAGTTGAGTGACCCATGTTGAGTGACTGTGACAAAGTTACTTTTTTTTTCCTGTTTCACACATTATTGCTGTGGTCAGTCCTCACATTGGCTGGAAGGCTGCAGCCAGACAGGCAGTGGTGGACACTTGGCTGCCCCTTGCCATCCTTGGGGTGCCTGGTGTGGCTGGTCTGCCCCCTTAGGTGAGTGGGAAAGGAGCACAGGAGGGGCCCTGGGGCTTTGTTCAGTGCCCATCAGAGCAGCCACCTCCTCTGTACTCCTTGCTGCCATGCCAGGTGCATATGAGAGCCTGAGACAGCAAAAAGGAGGTGGATGAGAACTCACATTACCTGAGGCCAATTTCCAGGGGAATGGATTCCCAGGACAAAGAGCATATGATGTGTGTAATAGCTAGAGGAATTGGATTTTCATAAACTTTCTATCCAAACTAGTGGAATTCTTCTGCGCATAAATGGTGTTAGGAAAATGTAAAGTTCATTAGCAAGCTGTGTATTTTTTATCCACTTGCATGTAATTTAGAGATTATATACTGTAATAGGATTTATAACATTATGCTCTTTAATCTTTATGGTGCTGCATACACGTTAAGCACAGCTAGCAGAATCTAGTGCTTGCCTTCGACATACAAAAACAAGCAACACGTGCTGATCTTCTGAACTTTTGTTTCTTTTATTAGTGTGAATGGAAATAAAGAACTCTCTGTCAGCACTGTACAATACAAATCCAATGGACTCACCGCCTTACTTTGAAGGATGGAGTGGTGCTGGTTTGAGGAAAATTTCTGTTAGATGTGGAGGGTGTTTGTATTTCCATGTCAGAAAACTGTGCTTGAGGATGTATTTTTAAAAGCGACCTAGAAAGTGCCATGTTAGCCAGAGTTGGATGGTATTTTTCTTGGACCTGAGGAGTTAAAATTCTTCAACCATCTTGTGGTACACAAAGCTGTAAGCTAAATGGTCTTGAAATAGGTAATTTCTCCTTTACAGCCTGGAGGTACAAGAAAAGCAAATGCCCAGAAATGTCAGAATGACCACAGAAAGCAGTGGGTGCTGTGACAGACACTGCAGTACTTTTAATGGGTATTAAAACCGTACCCCAAGTCAAGCGGACTTGGTCTTTGCACCTTTCCCCAGTGCCAAATGCTTCTAGGCATCCCTTTATCATCCCATGCTTTCTAAAATACATCCTTTTAGTTTGCTTTTTTAACCTTTGAATATCACACAAGGATAAGCATCTGCAGAATCGAATTTTACATGGGATTCAGAATGTCATTGACCCTGCCCCAAAAAAGGCACCTTCTAGTAGACCTAACTTTGGCTCTCCCTTGTTTCTGGCTGGACGCAGGAAGCTGTGCTCCTCTTTCCTATGACTGGTCAGAGATGTCCAACACACCAGGCGGTCTTGCCAGGCATTTCTTGTCCTCACCAAAATCCTGAGGACATTTACTTTGTGATGCATTGTAGTCACTGGCAGCAAGTAAAGAAGACGAGGTGGTGCTTCACCTGTCAGTGTTGTGTCGGGTAACAGAAGGGAAAACCACCTACCCTTCTGATGGTTCTGCTGAGTTCAGCATAGGGCATAGATCGTAGTGACACCTTCACCTGGTAACAACTGTGTGCTGGACTGAACCTGGTTGTTAAACTGTTAAAAATTGCATGGTAACAAGAGAAATATGACTTGTGTTCACATTCTGTCATCATTCTATTTTCATAAAAATTGATCAGGCATTACACCCTCAAAGTAATTTTACACCAATTTTGAGACACAGTGCTGATTTTCCCCCTGTTTAAGTCTACATTGAGCAGTCATGAAAGGGCTGCCAGTCTACTGAAGTACATTTTAGAAATACTGAAGAATATTTTAGAAAGAGGGATAAGAGATAAGAATTTCTATGTTGATGATAAGCTGTCATCAACATTCTCTTGTGAAAGAGAAAACAGAGTTTCAACATTAATCCGGTGTAAGTTATGATGAGCCAGGAAGTAGTGATCCCCAGGGCTTGGCCGACACCAAGAGCTGTTTGCTGCCCCTCAGACAGAGAAAAAAAGCAGAACCAGGCCTTTTGGTGAACCAGAAGAAATTAGAGAAATTCAGAAGCTGGGGATAACTTTTCCAGTTCTTCCAGAGCCCAGTATACTTTATAGCTCCTGAGCTTTTCCTTTAATTAAAAAAAAAACGCTGTGTAATATATTTGTCAAAAGCATCAGATGTCAAATGCCTGCCTTGCAAAGAACCAAATCAGAGCCATTTCTGCACCAAAACGTGATGCAGAGCATTCATGTTTTTGGTGACAGGAGCAGGGCCATGGTGTCACCCCTCAGCATGGATGTGGGTCTGGCTGCCACCACCTCCATGCCCACTGTCCGGGGCTTGTGGCACCGCTGGACCCCAGCGTGGCCACTTGGGCTCCCTGTCCCTGCATGTCCTGCTCCTGGCTGTGCCCTCCTCAGACAGGCTGGGCTGAGCTCCTGCCCTGCAGCAGGAGACGTCCCTTGGAGAGAGACATCCAGGAACACAGCTGGCATGTGAGCACTGCAGCTCCAACAAAGATCCATCTGTCGGTGAATGTCACCACACAAACCTGCCTAAAATGTCCTTTTCTTTCTCCTGTCTTCCTGTACAGCTTTTCTTTATTTTTTTTATACAGAATGTCAACTTTTTAGCATTTGGGTTATTCCTTAGAATAGATCTTTTCTTTGTGTGAAATAAGCTTTGGGTGTTTATTTAGATGTTCACTGAAACTGTGTAGAGAGCAGTAATTGTGTGGTACTAAAGAATTAATCCATTTAGTCATGGGAAGCCCTACTTAGCCTTTTTTTTTTCTTTCACTTTTTTTTTTTAAGCATAACAGGCAATTTTAAGGAATTACAACTTTATTTAGAAATTTTATTTTAATAACCATTTTTATAAACTTGTTTTCATCTGGGAAAAAAAGCAAACTCCTTGTATTTTATTATTTTAAGAAGAATTGGCGCTTTTTTTTCCATAGAACTCTATTTTTGTGCTTCTGTTGCCTTTATTCTTCAATTTCTAAATGGAAATGTTCTTGTAAAACACATCCTTCTAACTATTTTATGGGGACTACTAAGCCAGCTTAGGGAATCTTAACATTTAAGCATGTAATTGTCTACTTAGAGCCCTAGACTGTCCAAAATAATGTCCAAAGCTTCCTGTACCTCCTGTGTCTTGCCTTTCACTCCCGTTAAAGCTGTCATGCTTGGGGGTTTTTTTGTTGGTTTGTTTTTTTTTTTAACCTCCCCAAGCATATTCTTGATCTCACTGTACGGTGCTGCTGTCTCTCTTAGGAACACAGCAGGGAACCATTTGTTTACTGGCTGCTCAAACCCTTTCCAGCAAAATTCCAATATGTCTTCATTGGTCTAGGGAGCGTTGGAGGGGGCATTCAAACCCACAGGCAGCAGTGCCTAAAGTGCATCCCCTGGAGTGCTGGTCCCCAAGGGACCAGGAGCCTCCTTTGCCACGGGCCGTGGCAAAGAGAAGGACAGGAGCAGAGGGACGCCAGGGCACTCGAGGTTCCCAGGGGACACCATCTGCATGTGGGGGCAAAGCCACTGATCCCCATGGGGCTGAGGCAGACTGTGTCCCTGAAGGTGTCCACGTTCTGTCTCCGGAGTAACAAACCTGAGGTGTCTGTTGCTTTGTGTTTCATGGTGTTAGAAAAATGCTTAAACTCACAGACAATACAAAAACAGAGGTCAGGGTGCATTTGGACAACACTGTCAGGCATATGGTGGGATTCCTGGTGCTGTCCTGTGCAGGGCAAGAAGGTGGACTCAATGATCCTTGCGAGTCCCTTCCAACTTGGAATATTCAGTAATTTTGTGATTCTATGATGAGACATTAGAAAGTGCAGCATGTTTTGAGTGCTGAAGTGTTTGGTGCTGAAACCCAGCAGCCAGCTCTTCAGCTCTACCTGTTTTCCTTTTTTTCCTGTGAAGTAGTAGGGAGGAAATTATTGAAAATAAACCAACAAAAGTGTTTATCAGTAGCATAGAGGTGACACAGTCAGCAGTTTGCCTGAAAAATTACGGTCCATCAGGAATGGTAAGTGAAAATGCTTTTAAAATTAATCTGTTCAGGCCAGAGTAGAGCAACATATGGACTGGGAGCTGCCACTGGATGTGCTGGTTCTTATTCTCCCAAACCTTGTGTATTGCTGGCACGAGAGAATTTCAACTCAGTTGTTACTATATACATGTCAAATATAATACCTTCATTATAGTAGTGCTAAAGTAGCAGATCTTTTTGAGCTATACTTGTACATCAGAAATGTGTTTAACTTGGCATATTAACAGAGTATTTGGCAGCAATAGGACAGGTAAAAAGTCAAGAGATATGGATTATTGGTTGCAGAATGCAATTATTTTTGTTTTGCAGTCAGCATAGGGTATTGTGCACATCAGTATTTCTTGGATTTGGAACCTGATTTTCCGGCATTTAAAATTGTGTCTGTATTTATGACGTTAAATGCTGCCATTTCACAAAACTAAACACTGCAAATGTATTCAAACAGGATAGATGTGACACTTTGTAGCAGCCTTCAGTCAGATTTCCTGGACAACACATGGTACCTATGCTTTGGGTAGGAAAACAGTAGATGGGATGCTCCTCTCAGCAGCTGTAATGTCAAAAATCTGTAGGTTTTTTTATTAAGAAAAAAAAATAAAAGAAAGGTCTAAAATCAGTCTTGGCTTTATTTAAAAGTTTAGTTTGTATGTAGAAATGTAGTTCCCAGCACAGACTGGTGCTGAGCATCCATCAGTGAAGCACCCAGCATGTCCTCGGCATTGCTGGGAGTGTTCAGGGCCACTTCTACAATGCCTGGCTTCTGCTTAGGACATTTGTGGGGTGGTTGCATGCTTGGTTTTGGCATCAGGATGGGTATTTAATTATTTTCTGGTTACTAGGCATATCTTGGCTTTGGCCAATTTATCTTGGTGGCTTTGCCGTCCCATCTCCTGGTCCTCAGTACAGGACATGGTGAAGATTTGAAGCTGAATTCAGGAAAACATCAATAATGGATACTTTTGACCCAAATTCAAAGCTGTATTAGCATTGCTGAGATATCAACTTCAAAAGGCATGCCTGGAGATCACACCACGTTTTTTCCTTTTTCCTGCTCATTGTTTTGTTCCACGTCTTTGAAATAGATTTTTCATCAGACATACTTCCTAAAAAATATAATTTATCATTTTAATGACATTTATTGGTTTTAGGTAATGCCCTGTGGTTTGCTTCATATAATTACAAAGCAAGGTAGCTGCAGCAGAGTATCAGTGAAGGAAGAGAAGAGTGGGTAAAGAAAAATGCCAAAAATCTCTAGGCAAAGGCTCTCTTGGCCAACACAGCAGATAACCTATGTGCTCATGATTTGCCAGCTCCCTCATTCCTACTTGGAGCAAGAAAGAAATCCTTACACGACTGAGATATGCTTCAAGTTAGGTGCCTTTGGCAGCTACCTTTGATTCCTTACCAGCAGGGAAATAGTACATTTGGGATACCTAAACTTGCACCCCCTCAAAATGTTTGTTTTACCCGTTTTAGAGACTTGGACATTTTCTTTTCCAGTGAATGCCAAGAGACAAGTGTACTGAAAGCACCAGTTCTGCTGGTCATGTCCTGTTTTTTCTGAAGGTTTTGCGCCACCCCAGCTCACCGTGTCCCTGGTGACACTGGGTTGTCTTTGGGGGCAGAGAGCGGTGCAGAGCTACTGGCACTTCTCCTACAAGAAGGGGAGTCACTGTTGTTTATTCTCCCTTTTTTTTTTTCTCAAAAGGCATCAAACTGTAATTTGAACCGAGTTGCAGCAACTTGTTTAACACTCCAGGGCCAGCACCCATTTTCACCCTGCACCGATGTTTGGGCTGCAGCTGCTGCAGATCGACTCAAGGCCCCAGATGGTGCTGCCTAATCCCCAGGAGAATCCGTGTCCTGGAGGCAGCTCTTATCGCTCCAGACCACTGCAGACATTGTGTGCAAGTCTGCTATAAGGGGGAATAATACAAACATGCAATGCATGAGTTTCACTTCCTCGAGCAACACAAAGACACAGGAAGTGAAGTTAAACATTACAAGAATAGGGTTCACATTACCGAAAGCCGAGCTATTTTTGCTACCCCAGTAAGGTAGCTGGTGGTTTGGGGGGCAAGGGGCACACTTGAACCTGCCAGTTGTATTTTGCCGCTGAGAATTGCGGTGTAAAGACGGTTTTAAAGAACATTTTTTGCATTTGTTTTGTCTGTGCTGCCAGTTGCCGTTAGCTCACCTGGGTGATGCTGCAGATGCTGCTTTGCTGGAGCTGTTGAAAATGCTCAGGTTCCTCAATTTTCCCAGTAGAAGTGTATCCTGGTTGGCTGTCCTGGCAGGTGTAGGACAGACAGGCTCTGCTCCTTTCTAGCTTCCCCTGTGCTGAGGGGTTTCTGCACGCTGAGAGGGAATATCTCCAGCCTCTCCTTTATTAAATTATTTTGGCGCTACATTGTTAGCAGGCATAAGTTTGCACCCTCTTGTCTATTTCCTGCTACATATGCCTTTAAAAATTATCCATGTTAGGCGTTTGATAACCCAATTTTAATTTTAAAAAGCAGTCCGAATCAGTTACCCTTGGCAAGTAGTGTGGGTTGTATTCATGTATGACTTGATCTTGTCATCTCTAGGGTTCATTTTGATCTCCACAGCAGTTTTGACCATGTTAGAGGCCAAGGTATAGCACTGGTTCAAAAGCATCTGGTTAAATTTCAAAATAAAATAAAACAAAAATATATTTTAAAAAACCCAAAACCTAAACATTGGTGGAATAGTGTTCATAACAACAGATTATTGTCAGTTTATCATCAGTGTCTTGTTATTTACTGAGCTGTAAAGCCTGTGCTAATTTCATGTTATACCTGATTTATACTATGCTGAGTTGTTCCACTCCATACCTGAAAAATTACAAAGGCACTCAAGTTCCTGATGGCTCTTTCTGTTGCTATGTAAGAGCCTCCTTTATTGCTTAATATATAGCCCCCTGCTCCGGGATCAAAAAATAAAACATCTCAGGCAGTTCTGTGGATAATGTCTAAGTCCCTGTAACCTTGCAACTGGAGTTATAATTTGGGGGGCGTTACAATGTACTTAAAAGAAAGCAAACAAAAATCATTAGATTTTTCACCTGAAAAGACAATAAAGTCCTGTGGAATTTTTTACCACATTAAACAGGAGAACAAAAGTTGCACAGTAAATTATCAACAGTTTTAGTCTAATGTAGGTCCAGCTGTATTCAGCAGACAGCATAGTTGAATGTTTTTCCCTATTTTAAATAACTGCATCCCAGCTAATAGAGTTTTGGTGAGGATGTACATGTGCTGAAGATGTCATTATTCAGACTTATTTCAGTTGAAACTGTTCCATAAACAATGACATAATTTTTTCTCTCTAGTTTAATTTTGGCAAAAGCTGGTGGAGAGCCTAATATTTCCTAGCTAGAGCGGTGCTAGAAAGCTTTTATACATTCTGTTTGCACTCCTAAATAATTATTTTTAGCATTATTTATACTGCATATGGGTTTCCCAGGCACATGTCGTCTCATTGCAGTAACTCTAGGAACACAACAGAACAATCCACTCTCCAGAGCTGAATATACAAGATAAAAGATGTTTGAGATTAATATGCAAACGTTTGGAAAACAATGGAAATGGGAGGCAAACTGTGGAAGTTGGCTTTCCTGAGTAACAAAACACCCAAAGACAAAGAGTGTGAAAGAAGGTGGCTGTGACCCCCAGGAGCACAGACATCACAGATTTTGGGCATTGTAAGTATGAAGAGTAAGCCAGGTACAGTGAGGGTTTATTCACAGTGTAACCATAGAAAATAAGGTACAGCAGGAATGAACTTCCCTGTTTGTACTTGAAAGGTTTCTCTGTGTTCTCTTTAATTTTAACAGCATTGATATTCTGTTTGCTTTATGAAACCCTTTATTACAAACAGTTATGAATATGAACATCTCATTTGACTGCTGATGAACAGAGGGGAAAATCTAAATTAAAACTTTAAATACCACTATTTAATTACCCAAATGGCTTTGACTGTGTCAAAGAGTGCCTGGGATTATTCTGTTTTTCAATTTGTTTTAATGCTTCCTCGGTAAAAGCTGATGGATTCCCAGGCCCATTGCTGTCACTGATGAACTATATAAAGATAAATGACATTATGGTAAATTCCACTTAATGACACATTTTTAATTTTCAGAACACAGACATTTTCTGGCTAGTGAATGAAGGCTAATTACCTCAAGATCAGAACAAAATAACTCCTCATTTTGAAAGATAATAGAAAAGAAATGTTGCAGATTAATGATGCTATTTATCTTTAAAAGAGAAAAAACTCTATCTTTATCCAGATAGTGCAGTTCCCTGAGGAACACAGTTATAAAATGAATCTGAAGTCGCAACTTAATAGGTTATTAAAATTATTTGAGTGTGGGCTCCTCTGGTTCAGCCTTTCCATAAATTTAAATTGGAGGTCTGCTGTATTTCTAAAGAAAGCAGCTTGTTTACGAGGCCACAGGGAGCAGACGGGGTGCTGACAAAAGACACGCCTCACCTCATACTGAAGCTCCTTTTCTAAGCCTGAATGGAACTGATATGTTTCAGAAACAGTTGAGAGAAAAGTTTAAAATGTCTGAATTATGTTACACCAGTGTCTTTTCTTTCCAACGTGTGTCATGATAAGAGTAAGTGGGAATAAAGGGCACAGAGATAAATCTGCTGTGGGGACACAGCAATAAACAGCTGCGAAGCACCAGCATCAGAGATTTTGTGACTGGTGGCACAGGTGGCACCGTTGGTTCTTGCTGGGAGGCTTGAGCAGTGCACACTTACATTTAAAAGAGGTGGATGGAAAATATACTGAGTGTCAGCTCTGCACGTGCTTGTTCAGGCTGTCCTGCTCCATACATCGTTGTCCCCAGCCAGATCACAGGTAACACTTCAGTCCCTGGCCCTCTTGATATGACACATGACAGGAAGCAAATTCCTGTCAGAGATGCTTCTCATGCTGAGAACTAAACTGTATGAAAATGCAATTGAAAAAGGAAATTTTCATCCATGAAAATACCTTTCGCATCTGTTGTTGCATAATCCTGGAAATCTGGACCCTGGTATGCTGGCAGTCAAGCTGCTGGAATGTGTTGTGTGTGATGGAGCCTTGTGGCAACTGAGCTAGCTGGGATGGATAACACCTTAGACCAGGTAGCTTATGCAGAAACCATAAACCTGAGACCATGGGAGGCAGGATACTCAAAGGATGGAAATCAGGATGCTAATGGCATAATTCCAAAATAGGTCATGTCTCTGGTTCTGGTTCTCCATTGGTTTGGGACCTTTGACATACAAAGTCATGTCTCTATGCCGTGTTTGGGATTGGACCCCTGCCCTCAGGTAATCTGATATATTGTTAAGTTAGCCCTGCCCCCGGGTCTTTGGATGTTACCCCTTGGATCGTGTGGTTGCTGTGTTTGTTATTTTATCACCAATGAAGTTTTATTTTTCGGGCACTCCATCATTCCACTCCTCTATTTTCGCCGCACTCCCCCGGCTGGACTGGACCTGGAGTCGCAGCGAGCTGGACTGTGGCAGAGCCTCTTCTGTACTCAATCTTCTCACAGTTTTCCTAGCACCATGGTCACTCTGTGAGACATGGTTTGTGGCTTGGCCCTGCATGAGTTCACTCTGGAGTGGGAAGTGACAAGTGAGCTCAGATGAACAGGTTGGGAAGGAGTACTTGGAGTTTCCAGGGCTGGAAGACAAGGAGGTGGAGGAAAGTCCCACTCACTAGACTCAGATATCATGGGCTGAAGGCACAGCTGGGTTTTGGGGTTGGTTTTTGTTATCTTTCCTGTCTCTATTCATGAAGCAGCATGTCATTTTCCCTTGACCAAGCTCAGCTGTGTGCTGGTGATGCATTGCTTGGAGTCCAACCACAGAAGAGCTAGGATCTGCTCCTACCACTGGTGCTGCAGGAGGCCTTAGGGATGGACATGTCCCCCTGTGTCATCTGCAGCTTGGTGACTCAAGGGTCCATGCAGCTGTCTCTTCCCCAAGCTGCTCATCCTTCTCTGCCTTTGGACAAATTAGTTAGGTATTTAATTACTGAATTAGATACCAAATTCAGAATTTAAATACAGCCTGGGCTTCAGTGGGCTCCCTTCATGTGCAGTGATTCCAAGCCCCTCACAATGCTCCTGGCTCAGCCCTGCTGTCTGTGGTGTGGCAGACTGGAGTTTCATTGCACAAGAGGAGACCAGTGGTCCTGCCATGCACTCTCATCTCTGTGTCCTTCACAGCCAGGGAGGTGCTTCCAGAGGTGGCCAAGCAGCAACCACAGGGCTGGTGACATCCCTTCCCTTCTCTGCTCAAGTCCATCCCATGCCCCTAAATCTGCTCCTTCACCTCTCACTCACCCAAACCTTCCCAAGGGGATTCTGAAAGCCCCACTGTGTACTCGTGAAAGAGTGATCTAAAGGGAATATTTTATACTATTTGAGTTCATATTGTTTGGATACAAATTATATCCAAAAAGATGGATATATAGTGCTAAGAAAAATGTGTTGCTGGCAATTTTATATATGTCTGTTGAGTTTCGTGCTTTTTTTTCTATATTAGGCATGATGAAATACATTGGCTTCTGTGTGGGTTTAAAGCAGAGTTAATTAGAGTTAAAACTCCAGCCAGGTCACTCACTGACAAAATGCAACATTTCTGGTGGCAACAGTCAGAAATGACACTTTCAGCACCTCTGGTGCTACTGTATTTTTCGTAGTTCTGACTATTTTGTGCATGTTCCTTCCACTCAGTCCTTGCAGTAACATCTTTGCTCTTTGCCTGGGACTTTCCTTTTGGATTGTGAATCTGCTTTACAGACATTGGTGACCTGTGGTCTGGTGAAAATGCATGGTCTGGTAGAAGGCCGTAATCTAGAGATCATCATACACAATTAATATACATGGTGCCAAAGTAAAGAAGGAAATGCAGGACAGATTAATTTGGATTGAGCTGTAAAATGGTTATTCATTGAGTTTTTACAAGGTCTTGGCAAATCTAAGAGGTTTCGCGCCTGTAGCTTAAGATTCCACTGTGGGTATTTGCTGTGGATGAATCAGCAGTTCATACAATATTATTTTCTGTAAATTATTTATCTGTTCAAGAAAGTGTATTGTGAGCATATTCTCTGTCCTGAAGGATTGCAGGGTTAGTTCATGCAAGGGAGCAGTGACTCACATGCTAAGGCAGTCCCATGTGATTCAGAAGCCAGACAGCCCCCCATGGCAATGTTCCATGTCATCTGCTGTGTCTTCCAGAAGCCCAGCAGATAATTCAGGAATGCTTATCAGCAAAAATCAGCTTCTGTAAGAAAAAGAGTTATTTTCAAAAGGTTAGGTTCATAAGGCGAGCTGAAGTTGCCTCGGTTCTGGAACTTTGTTTTTGAAAATTGCGTGTCTTACAGCGTCAGTTCTACTTTTTGCAGTTTAGGTTTTTGGTGGCTTAGGCCCTGAGGACAGTCTTGAGAAAAAGCCTCTTTTAGGTACATTGCAATATCAAAACTATGCTTTTTACTTGTGTAATTATGATAATACATGTATAGACTACAAATGTTATGTATCACTTAGGTTTTAATAACAGTACAGCGCTTTAAGGTAACATTATTAGAGTCAGTTTTTCCTGATTTATTGTAGAAGTGCACTGAATATCAATGATATATATGGGAATAATTTGCGAATGTTTCTGATGGATTCTGCCTGCAGGAACCGCAATTTTTATTTTTTATTTTATATGGCTTTGGGTTTTCTGTTGGACAATACTCAGTATGACTGAGGAGATCTCATTAAAAAAAAAAAATTTCATTTACATGATGTTATCCATGGCTGTTGTGGCTCACATGTAGCATTCATATATAAATTCTTCCAATTGTACTAATGGAATTCCAGTCCCAGGCAGCAGCATTTTACAACACCATAGCAGAAAGCAATGTCTGAAACCAGGAGTGTCTCTAAGAAGTTCTTTCACGTTGAAGCAAAAATGTGCTCAGCAGAAAGAAATGTAAATTTAGGGAAAATCTCCAATTTCCTATTCTATGCAAAGCTTTGATTTTTTGCTGATTCAGGCAGTAGGGTTGACATTGGAGCTTCTCATTTCTTCTGAAATAATCACATTTTTACTTTGGAACAGCCTTTCATTTTTCACAGCCCTATCTTCTGAAACAGTCCACTTTGTATGTATGAATCTGTTTTTCTCCAGATAACACAGAAAGTAAAACTATTAGAAACAGGTTCCCGTCTATTACTTGCCAGAGTCCATAGAGAAATACTAATTTTCAGTGGCACCCATTTGGGAACTTTACTGATGTCTTTTGCCCCCCTTTCAAAAAAAGACAGACAGAGGAAGAAGGAAATGCATCTGTAGTCTAAAATGACTGTGTCAAATAAAACATTAAATTTCAAAAGAACATGTAAAAGGCAGATAGTTCATGGTAATAAAGCTGTCAGTAAAAGCCTGATAGCTGTGGAGGATTGGAGAGCCTGTCCTGGAGGGGTCCGGAACCATCACTGTTGGTCATCCCTTGGGTCTCACACAGCTCTTCCCTAATACAAGCACAATTTTAACCTTTATTTAGACATGGGATTGTGTTTTATGATGGTACAGTGAACATATTCTAAACAACGAGCCTGGGTAGATTTGCCCTTTTTTGACATGAGGGCACCCTGATCTGCTTGCATCCCTGGCCTAAATACTACTGGCATTAAAAACACCCCAGACTCATTGGGGTTCTATTAAGCTTTGCTTTGTATATGGATTTCCATTTATTGTTTCTCTCTTCTGATCACTTCTACTCTTTCAGTATCTTTTTTTCATGGATATAAAATCCCCAATCGTCCCTGCTGCTGCTTTGCTCTAAGGAAGTACCTTCTGTTTGGCTCAGGTTTTTCAGTGGAGATATTTTCTGCACCCAGGTGCTTCCTGACTTTTCTTTGTGATGATCACGTCATTATGACTGCCCCACACCTTGGACAAATGCCCCTGGGATGTGTTGTTTTCTGTCCCTGGGCGGCCCAGCGAGGTTCCCATTCTCCTGCCCATCTCCTGCCCATCCATCATGGTGGCTGTGCCAGAGGCTGGTCCTCTCTGCAGAGGGCAGGCAAGGATGAGGGCTCCAGTGGGCACTCTGCTCTTCTCCCTGCTTGTGCCCCCCGTGCCTCTGCACTCTGGGATCCACTTGGGCACTCCCCAGTGCTGACTTGGTTTCAGTGTCAGGGGCTTTGCTCCATTAGGATACCCCATGGCTACTGCACACCTGTGTGGAAAAGTTTTATGTGTTCTTTTTGACAAAGAAATTTTGCATATTCCAAAAACCAGATAGTTTTTAGTACATGCCTTTGGAAACAATCAGCTCTGATATGCAAGCATTTAGGTTTGCTCCAGCCACTGTTGCTGTTCATGTTTTTGTCACCCACTCCCATTGCAGTTACCTCAAATGACACAAGTTAGGATATTTTATAAGACTTGTGTAGGAAAAGGTCTGTCCTTAAAGTAACTTCTTGAGTGTTCTTGGCACCTCTCCCCATGACTTCATGCAGTTTAAAAACCCATAGGTAGGAAATGACACATCCACTGCTCCTGTCAATGTCAAGGCCTTGCATCGCCAAGCTGAAAGGTATCTCTTCTATTTATTGTTCCCTGGTAGTTGTTTCTTTGGGAGCAGGCCTCTTGTATAGCTATTTGTTGAACTGTGTACCTACTGAATTAGTCAAAGACCTGTATAAAACCATTTTTTTCTTTTCCTCTTTACCCCTCCCCCAAACTTGCTTTTGTTATGTATTGGCTTGCTAATCCTTGTGTTGAGCAGTATCAGACATCACCTTTCTTGGGGGCACTTAGTCCACTCTTCCGCTTTCTTTGTCAAAGGGCTCCCTTAATAGGAGAAGTCAACAGGGAGGACAAAAGGGATTGAAAGTTGTATTTAATCGGGGTCAGAGAGGTGGTGTTCAGAGTGACGGGCCCACAGGCACGCTGGCCTTTTATGCTTTCCGACACAGATGGTCCCAGAGCATTCAGCTAAGTGAAGAGAAAGCTGCCCAGTGAAAGCTATTGTGGGGCAGCATCGTTACAGTTGAGAAGGGTTGCCAGGGGTAACTGGAGAGTATCACCAGCATCCTGTGATCACTAGTCTGTGCCATTGAAAACCCCAGACCCGGGATCGCTCTGGGTCCCTTGGCATCCTCCCGATGCTCTGGCGTAAGCAGCAATGTCTCATGCTACCTTTTTAAAATTTAATATCAGTATTTTTACTTTGAGGCACATAAACTGTAGAATAATTTGCATTTCCTAATTTCAGAGTGGGCACCTTCTGCAAAATATACAGCCACTTGCTTTGGAACATATTGGTTTCCTTCCCCCAGGGAATAGTCTAATAATATTTGAACTTATTAAGATAACACTCTGTTTACAGAAACTTAATTTTTTAACATTTGTCTGAGTGCATGAATAGCTGAATTAAAAAAAAAAAAAAAAGAAAAAGAAAAAGAAGAAGAAAAAAAGGAGCTTATGTAATTCAACATGAATAAAGACTGCAGGCATGTGGAAAAGCTTTGGAAACTGCCCAGAGGAACCCTGGGGGTTTGCCATGGTGCCTCCTTTGGTCTAACCAAGTGGCACATCACAGCAGATAAAATGTGTTCCTGACAAAATAGTTAAATGTCACTTTTCTTTTTAAACAGCAGTAGGCCTACTAGTTTTTTTTTTTAAGCTGTAGGTGCTGGCGATTGTAACTCCGATGAAGTGCTGTTTGAAAGAGCAAATACAAGCAGAAGCCTTGAGTAAAGCACAAGAAGGTCAGCACTGAAAATTCACTGGTGCCCAGCAGCCATCCCTCAGCACGTGCCAGTAGCAGCTGTGGCCACAGAGAGCAGTCCTGGTTGCAGTCCAGGGCACCTGGTACCTTGGGATAGGTCTGAAAGGGGCAGGTGTGGAGCTAGCTGTGCTACAAAGTGTCCAGTGTAGAACCAGCTGTGCCTCCCAACATGTGGTGTCAAGCCAGCTATGCTGCCCAGCGTCCAGTACACAACCAGCTGTGCCTCCTGGTGTCTGGTGCAGAACCAGCTGTGCTGCCCAACGTCCAGGTCAGAGCCAGCTGTGCTGCCCAGCCCAGATCCAGCTGTGCCACTCGATGCCCAGCACAGAGCCATCAGTGCCACCTGCCAGCACCTGCACACCCAGAGCACCTCCACTGTCAGTGGGTGCCAGCCAGGCCTCGCTCTGGGCCAGAGGGTGGTGGGCACACCCAGAGGATCACACCCAGGGGATCACAACCCAGCCTTTGCCAAGTCATTGGCATTCTGTGCCCATTAGTCACCACAAGAGCACCGCCTGCCACAGGGCTGCATGGAAGCATCCCAGTGCGGGCATTTGTGTGATGTCAGGGAGTCCCCACACAGGCTGCCATATGACTCAAATTTCATTTAAAAATTGGATATTTGAATTAAAAATTGGTCTTTTTTGATATTTCAGCACTTCTGGACATTTTTACCAGTGCAAATATTGTCTACGATTAAGCAGCTCCCATTCTCCACTTGTTTGTTCCCTGTTTAGGTCACTGGGATGTTCCAATCTGAGCACTCCTGTTGATATCAGTGACAGTGGTGGCACCTGCAGTGATGACTCCTGGGTTCTCCTCAGCACTCCTTTTTTGTGTGGTGGGCAGGTTAGGGTGCTATGGGTAAAACATCCGATTTGTGGCAGAATTGTTTGTGTTTTTTGTTATGGCACTGTCAGATTGCAAAGGAAAGGGAGGTTTTGCAGGGCTTTGTCAAACCAAGCAGCCTTGGAAGTCAAAAGTATAATCTTCATTATAATGAAACAGAAATAATGAAGGCTGGAGGCAGGTGTGTAATTCAAAGAGCGTGTTGTCAGAGACAATGGCAAAAAAGGAAATCAGTGTTTCTACAGCTCCTGAGATATGTTCTTTTCAGGCGACCAGTGAATTTATCATTCTTTATATTTCTAAAAGAGGGAGGCTAGCTGTGCATTCCTCTCTCAGATTAAATAGTTGGCCCACTTGCTTTCCAGATTTTGAATGTTGCTGGTGAGTGATGTAATGTTTGCTTTAAATAATGTTTAGTTGCCTGCATTCACATTGAGTAGGTGGCTTTTTATGTTTATACCTAATTTTCATTTTTAAGACCATTTGAAGATCTGCTGGGTAACAAATTGCAGATTATCTTTCCCGTATGCTTCCCTCTGCACCTCTGTTAAAAAAAAATAATAATGTAATCACATCTTTCCTAGTGCATAATGGATTTTGTTCATCTTATACAAACACAGATGTAAATGAAAGCAAGTGTAGAAATAATGCGTCTCAAATGTACTTTCTTCACTTTTTTTTGAAAATTAATATCTGATTTTCAGACTTGTGTAGTACATGCAAAATACATGTCTGATTTCAGTCATACTGAATCATCTGAATCACTAATAAATGGCAAAATGAGATGCAAACTTGAGCATCCCAGCATTTCTTTATTGCTCATACGTCAAGCACTTGAAATAAAATTGTTAGAGGTTGTGCTCAGCAGAGCTCCTTACTGCCACCCAGAATTCATAACATTTTGGGAGTTTCCTGCTTCTGGTCTTGTCCTGAATTAAGGAGGTAAGTGTATGGGAAGAAATCTGGTACTCTGGTTTTTAAATGGCAGTCAAGATTTGGATTATTTTTCCTAAACCACGTACTCTTGGCATCAAGACCAGCCCTTGTGGCAGCTCACAGCTGACAGAACTAGGTGTGTGTGGTGTCTTTACTGCATGCTTATCTCCGTGCTGACACCTTCCTGTGAGTCGCAGGCTGAAATGGTGCTCCTCACCAAGATGGGCAGTGCTGCCCCAGCTCCACCACTGGCAGGGCTTCTGGCAGATGTGGCTTCCTTCAGGCTCAGGTGAAGAGATCCTGTGCTGGATCTGGCACCCAGCCACCAAAACTGGTGCAGTCTCTGGTGGCACAGTGTTTGGTGAAAGCACAGTAGTGGCTCTGACCCAGTTTAGGGTCATCCCACCGTGGAGACTTGCCAAGCCAGACAGGACTTGTCTTTGGACAGCCTGGGGGAACACCACTGGGGCCACCACAGCAGCACTCCCTGCGCCCTGGTCCCACTCTTGCCCACAGGCAGGGACCGGCTGTCAGCAGGAGGGTGGCCGTGGGGATGTTCTCAGCTGCCTCCTCCTGCTCCTCCTTCACAGCCTTGTCAGGCTTTTCTGATGTTAGTGTGAAATGGTGCCAGTCTCTTCAGGGGTGTCTCTCCTAATGTTAGCCGTATGTTCCCCCTTCCCAGCTCATCAAGACTTTGGGAACAGGACTGACCCTTGTGAGCTGGGGTGGCTCCTGTGCCCTGGGCACAGGCTCGGAACATTGATCTTCTGTTCCATTGCTTTTCTTGTCTCCCTCCTCCCTGCCCACAGCCCAGTGAAAGATGGTGCGAGTTAGAGAGAGTGTCTGCATTATTTGCTTAAAGGACTGACAAGCTACCACCCTGCTCAGGAAATCTGGTTGATTGCACATTTTAAATGAGGCCTTGGTGATTTTTTTCAGTGATAGGACTGGTTGTTTTTTTCCCAGTGTTGCTAGGTAGAAGCAGGATCTGCTTTGCAACCAGCCCTTCAGTCATGGATTCAGACATTTCTTCCTCTTGTCCAGATGAAGGGGGAGAACCTGAAGGTATTTGTGATATAGAAACTATATTGAGTCAGTTGTGCAGTAGGACCATGATTCTGCTGCAGCGTAGGGGACTTTCACCTGAGGAACACAGGCAAAACTGTTGAGATGACTGAGTCTTTATCAGAAAGGAGTGACTTAAATCACAACTTACGATGTGCATCAGCTTTCTTAGACTAATACAAATATTTCACGTTTACTTCAGCTCAGTCATATGAAGTAAATAACTGCATATTTTAAAGAATACTGCTGTTTATAAATCAACATTGAAAAAAAAAAGAAAAAGCTTTAATCAAGCAAAATGTTGTAAATTAAATGAAAAAAAATATAAATATGAAGTGCATAAAGTTTTCCTACTAGAACAGCAAAAAGTTGAAGTTTGCAGTATTTGAATTTAGGTAGGAATTTAGGTAGGAAGAGCTAGCATATAATATGCCTTCCATTTCTATTGATGTCAGGAAGAAGTGATATTAAATGTCCTAAATGCTGTTTTAAAGCTAATTATATGCAGGTTAACTATTCAGTACTGCTGTTGTCTGATTCATTTTCCATAAAGGCTTGTTAAATTCTCAGAATTCAAACGCTTAAAATCAAGTACAGACTTGTGAGCTCTCCTGGTCCCTGTGTTCTGTTCTGTGTCTCAGGCATGTCACAGGCTGTGAAAACACATGAGCAGCACCCACTGTGGTGCTGATCACATCCCTCCTGGCCTCCTGCCTGGCAGCACCCGGGCAAGAGGTGCAGCTCCAAGGTGTATGAAAAGCTCATATTGCTAGAGAACCTAAATTTAGTAGATATGTTTGTTTTAGTAGATAGAAGAAAGGTTTGTTCATTGCAACGGCATACTTAAAATATGAGTTGCTTTTTGGTAGCACTGAGAGGGATTTTCCTATTGCTGTGGTATCTGTGTAAGGAAAAAAAAGGGAAAAATAAAAAGAAAAAATGCCAAACAAACAGAAAAGAAACCAAAACCACAGAGACAAATGATCAAAGTAAAAATAACTATGTCTTTAGCATTGTAGGATGTGCTTTTGACTCCACCATTGAAGTGTTAATTGCGGTTATACAGCATGAACAAAATAGAAAGTAAAAAATAATGTAAGAAAGATCAAGCATACACTATTTTTAAAAACTGTTTTGTTTTGTTTTATTTATTAATGGTAGAAAAAGCATTTTCTTCCCATGCTGCAGTGGAATGCCCTCCCTGCTCCTGGGGTGTCTGCACCTCACTGATGAGACCGCTGCGCCAGTATACATGGGAAACAGATGAAATTGGGGTTTTGGATTCATTTTATCTCCCTGCAGCATTCAGAAATTTTTAAACAAGCAATAACTGAATTCTCTCACCGAGAATTGTTACTTGCTGATTACAGAGAGAACATTTCCGTTTCCCCACTTTTCTTTGCAAAGAGAAAGAAGAAAAGAGAGTGACATCTTTTCTGCTGTGGTCCTTGTTGCAAAGACAGGACTGTTGTAGCCAGTGAGATTTAGGAGTTCTTTGGCAAGGCCACTTCAGTTTTCATCACGTCAAAATAGTGCCTCTAACTACAGAATTACATGTTTCTCCAAAAGTGTTTTCCATGGCGCGCAGAAGACTGATGTTGAGAAGATATCCATTCCAGTTGTTTTCTGTTCCCAGGAAAAGGATGTCTTTTTCATGTGAAACAAAATAACACCAAAAAATCAGCACTGCAATGGAAAAAGACATTTTGTACTTTCTCATTCTTTGCAGCATTACAAGCTCCACCCCACAAAGCCCAACATAAGATCAGTCTCAAGACGTGTGACCTTCAGACACTGGATGCTGGTGCTGTTTAGTGCTTTTATGTTCCAAATATCTACAGTCCTTCGTGGCAGTTTGAGAGCAGAGCCGCATCTATGCTAGTTTTCTGTAGTAGTGAGTCTTGGAAGACCAACTGCACCATCCTAGTACATACTTTACAAGCCATGACCAAGGTGTTGAGATCTTTCAGACTCTTCCTGCTTCCTGTAGAAATGTTTCCGTGATGGACTAAAGGATCTACTTGTGGTGGTAAGGTCATAAAAGCCCAGGAAGACCAAATGAGAGCAGAGTGCTTACACTGGAACTTTCTTCTCAGAGCATCTGTGCTGTTGCACATCCTCAGATGCATCAGCGTCTTGTTTCCAATCACTGTCACGATTGCTGTGTCATTGCATCACTCCTCTCTTTTCTTGGAAAGCTCAAGTTTGAAGAAGACTATGTGTACGGGCACCCAGCATGCATGGTAGATGGGAAGATTTCTTCAAACAGATGGACAGCAAATCTATGAGGTGGTGTTAATTTCTGTTACCCAAATTGGAAAAGTATTCTGATCAGTATGAAAATTTTTGAGGAGCCTCCTGCTTATGATTCCTATTGCCATAATCATCAGGAGGACCAAAATGGAAAACCAGGAATTTCACCCGCTCTATGTCTCCATATTGGCATCAGCTCAAACTGCAGTTCCGTTCTCAGAGTAATGCAATTTCCCACATCCTGACTCTGACCAGGCTCTTTGGGTGTCCTTTTGTCTGGAGCTCAGTTGAGTCCCCCCAGGAAAATATGAAAGTGCTGAGAACTGCCACTTTCAGAGCTTTTTTGTGTGTGTCTCCTCCCAGGCACCCTGTGGTGGTCCTCCTCGTGTTCCAAGAACTGTTTGTAAGAGCCTGGTCTGAGCATGAGGATGGGAAGGAATCACCAGAGCTGGGATGATTTAGCTTGCCTGTGCCCAATGGGCTGTTTATCAGCATGAAGGAAAGTTGAACCAAAATTCTGGCCCATACCCAAAGACTGGCACTCAGCCTGCATTGAAAAGTGATTTATTTTTTCCTGGGTTAAAGATTTTGGGAATTTCAGAGAAAAAGTTAAGATCCCCAATTAAGCTTGACAAATTTCACATATTCATCTTCATCAATATTATTCCAACTCTGGGATTATTTTCCTATTTCATTGTTTATGGCAGCATCAAGAGAGCTGTGCTGTTTCTCCAGGATGCAGCTACTGGTGAATGGTTTTAGGTTTATGATTCAACTGAAGCATTGAATTTCCAAGAAGCAATTAATTTCCAAGAAGCTTTAAATCTGGATTTCATTGCAGGGAGACACGTCACATTGTTGGCACATACCTTACACAGCTTCTTTTAGCCCCAGGGACTTTGGCAGATCAGACACCACAAGTGCAAGGTTCTGTGGACTTCGTTGTCTCTTTTTGATTTATATTTATATTTCATCCATTTTGTGTTGGTGAAAAAAGATGCAATACGTTGTCAAAGGAGAAACAACTGTTGATCTTCTGTAAATGGTGAGGAGTGAAGCGAGGCTCTTCCTCAGGCTCATGTCTCAGCAGTTAACCAAGCACCGTTGTATCCAGCCGTGCAGGATCCATACAAACCCACAGGGCAGCGCATGTGCCCGGGCTGGGCTGGCAGCCTCCAGCAGCTGACACTGCCACAGACACCCCTCTCCACAAGCTGATTAAGAGGTGAAGGTTCCCCATGGCCGTAGAGCCGCCACAGCCCTGGGCCCCACCATGACCGGCCTAGTGAAGGGCTGTGCAGCCCTGACAAAATCACAATCACTTAAACACAGAAATACTCTCAGTGATGCTGAATCAGTCCTTGGCAACCTATCGATCCCATAAGGCATCTCAGGATACCTCTGCCACTGGAGCTCAGGCCTCGCAGACCTCACGGCCCTGCACACCCAGGCCCTGGCCATGGTCCGGAGCTCCATGTCCGTCTGTCCATCTGTCTATTCTGTGGAGGCTTGCTGTGCATAGGTCTGCAGTAACTCAGTGTGTTACCACAGCAAATGCTGCAGACACCTTGTCAGATGACACTAGAAATTACACTAGAAAACAAAAATTATTATTCCTATTTTGAAACTATAGTTGTATCTCAAAATGGGGGGTTTTATGATTAACTTAGACCAGTCTAAGACCTTTTTTGGCAGTAACAAACCCTGAAATTTCCCTTTATTTTATTACTGTACTTCTGGTTTTATCCCTGTTTTCATTTTCTCACATGTAATTCTGAGTTAGTATTTATTATTTTTCTCTTCACCAAGGATTGCTGGAATCTAAAAGGTATTTCAGACAACTCAATCAAATAGCTAAAAAGGGTTTCTCTTCAAAATAAAGTATTATTCTCTTTTCAGTCATATAGAAAATAGTCAGAAAGTGAAATCTTGATGCACCCGATGAGAACAATAGATTTGTGTTCAGCCTTTCCTTCTCTAAATTAAAAATCACAGTATAGACAATGGGATTTCTAAATCATATATTATACCTTATTCTCTGGTGGGAATAAAATGTTCATGTTTGCCTCCTTTTCTCTGTTTAACTTTGACTGCTGTGAACACTAGGAAGAATAACCCTGCAGCTTTTCTTTCTTTTTTTCTTTTTTTTTTCTTTTTTTTTCTTTTTTCTTTTTTTTTAATCTATTCACTTTATACTTTTCAGACAGATTTTTCCCCGGGGTGAAACAAAGGTTAACTGAAATTTCCTCTGTTGTGTACCTGAACGAATCAGCAGTTTGAGAAGGAAATCCCATTGATGGGCAAAGAGAGTGACAGGCTCTATTTAAAGAATTCCCCCGACTGTGTGGTAGACCAACCATGCCATGAATTTAACTGTTCCTGTGGTCCCCATACTTGTACCCACCAAAAAGAGAGAAAAACCTACTTTGTTCTGCAAATGTTGCGCTAAGCTTTGAAAATCATGAGCCGCTGAGTTTTGTGAATTAACATGGCCATCAGTGGCCAGTGCTGAAGGAAACAGTGTTACAGCACAGACAGAAAACAGACAGGAAATTATGCATACTTGCATAATGGAAAGGGCACCCTACGTGTTCATGTTTAGCATGTGTCCCTGCATTTCAGCAGTTTGGTGGTACATATATTCCACAAAAATATGATTTACAGAATTGTTTTTGCTTTGTTCACTGCACATTTTTGTTCCCACTTGGTACATGGGGCGTTTTACCCACACAGAGCTGCTGGAATAAATGGAGCTGAGGGAGACACGGAAGGGCGGTGCAGGTGTGTGGAGGGGGTGCAGGATGGGTCGTTGGAGAGGTTGTTTGACATAGAAACGGGGTACAGGGCTAAAATGCGGTATCAAGGACCTGACTCCCAGTAGAGCAGCAGGATGCACTGACACTGCAGTGATTTCTGTATTTATTAATGTCTGCTTTAACACCAAAAATACATGTCTGCCTGGTTAGGTGCTCTTGACTCATCTGTGTTGCACTCCGTGGTCTGTGATGTCCCTGGAGTGTCCCTGGCTGGCCACCCCCGCCCAGCCACGGGGCCCCATCAGCAGACACACTGCTGGGGGATTAGAGCACCAGTCCAACCCCAGCTGCCAGATCTTTCCTCTCTGGCAATGATGGTTAAATTTTCCCCCATGGGTCATAGCTGCTGAAGTTTGTTTAAAGTAACTTTTACAGCTCCTGGTCGGGGGGGATTTTCCCACTTTTGCAGGGCTGCTCAGAAGTGTGTGTTTCTTTTCCTGTTTGAACTCTGGTTTACTTTTGGCCAACTCTGTCTTTGCTTCAGTCAACTGCTTACATTTTAATTAATTTCAAATTTGTTGAGTATTGTTTGTTGGATTTTGTGATGCTTTTCAAAAATGGCAGATAAAGGTTGCTAAAAATAAAGCATTGCAGGGATTTCTCTACTGCCAAAACATGTGCGCATTACTGGCACATACATAATTTTAGATATGAAGGGGAGAGGCAAGAGAGCCTTTTTTTGCCATGAGAAAGTGTCTCAGATTGAACTTCTGTCAACAATTCCATCGACTGATTTCCCTGCGGGAGTTATGGATCTCTTTTAAAGCTGTCTTAAAGAGATATTGACAGGTATTGCATTAAACAGCAGGTGTTTTGTTTTTAAGTAAATCATCTCTTTGTTATCAAGGAAAAGTTGAGAAATCCCTAGAAATGTCTAAGAAAAACACACCAGGGTTGATGCTGTTCTCCTCCAAGGGGCTGCTGTGAGCAGGTGGGGTGTGCAGAGGGTGCTGCAACCCCATGGCCACCGAGCACCTCCTGCAGGGAGGGGTCCCTGCTGGGACAGACCTGGAGCTGCTGGAGTGGGAAATTTGGCCAGCACAAGCAGAACCAACTTCTTCTCCATGGTGGCTGGTCTGCAGCAGGCCAAGTGCCCGGTGAGATGGGTGTGGGGGCCATACATACACAGGTGTACACACATAAATATGCACAGACTCACAGGCAGGGCCATGCAGACTCACACATTTATCTGTACAGTCCTGGAATACCTCTGCCAGAAGGGAAATATGTACGGTGTGTCCTGGTCCACAGACACACAAATTCCTGTGCTTTACAAAACCTGATGCTGGGAAACCACCTCGATTTCTGTTTTGGGACAGTGCTTGGCTGCTGTGCCAGCATACTGTCATTCCTTTTTCTTTTGTGAGAAGGGCTACATGGGCACGGAAAATGGGAAACTCATTATAGCAAGGTCGTTTACTGTAAGCTTGAATCACTTGGGGTCACACATAATCAGGAATTTTCAGATATACACAATATGTCACAATGTGAAATTCTTACAGATCCAGTGATTTTTAGGGATTTTAAGGCTTATAATTTTAAAATGCTCTTCCACTAGCAGCAGAAGCTGTGTCCTGGTATGGTAAATATTGTTCAGAGATATGTCTGAAACATTCCTTGCCATGGAGATCTTACCGTAGAATATCATTAGAGTTCTGTATTCTGTAATATGCTATATTAATTAGCAGTCAAAATCCAATTTTTAAAGCCCAGCTTTGAAATGTATTTGCCCTTCAGGCCATGTATCATTGTGCCACAGATTGAAGTGTCCTGTTTCACTGGGCTGATCATAAAATAAAATAAGTAAAATACATCTCATCATGTATTTTCCAGTTAGAAGGAGGGGGGGACATGACCACTTGCCACCTTCTTTTGGGAAATTTGGTGCTTTATTTTCAAAGTGTGATGTCCATGCTCTGCAGCTTCTCTGTTGTTGAAGAAGGTTATGACACAAACTCTTGTAGGGCAGGCAGAGCTTGTGTAAGGATATGTTTTCTCCCAGCCCTGATGAGTGAAACACGAGTATGATTTGGGGAGGGGTCACAGCCCATGCCCAGCAGTGCCCTGCCCTGCCTGGCCAGGGCAGCCTGATCAGCTGCTGGGGTCCCTGGTGGAGCAGCACAGCAGATAGGGAAATTTTGTGAACCGTTTATTGTTTATTCTGAGTCAGTGTTTTGTTCCGTGGAAGCAGATTGTTCCTCTGGGCAATTTTGAGTTTTGACTGCTGGTCCTCCTTCTCCCTCCTCCCCTCCTCTCCCTGTCTAGGATGAAAGAGGGGAGGTTTGAATGCACATTGAACAGTGGTCCTAAATCTGGCTTCACCCTGAGCGCTGCTCAGAAATTTACATTTTCATGCTGGTGGAAGGATACATGTGAATCTCAATGATCTTTCAAAATTTTTTTAAATAAAAGCAAAGCTGTTGCTCGCCATTCATCCCATTGTGCAGGGGCAGAGGACAGCCAAAATGTGGTACTTGATAAAGGGAGAACCTTGTGCACGGCTTCCATTTTCATATAAATGGTGTATATTTTACATCCTCTTCTTCCCTGATCTGCAGTTTGACAATACCATTTTCTCAAAGTATAAATACAAGAACTTTATACAGTAAAGTCTGTTGTGTTTTTTAGTATAGAAATATATGTCATCATAGTACAGGAATTCATCCTAATCTTAGTATAGAAAACTTAGTGTAGAAATTAATATAATCTTATAAAGGAGATAGCATTTAACAAACAAGGATGAGGAAGATTAAGGGACAAATATATCAAAGATGTTCTTGGTTTTATTTATCTCACAGAAAGCTTTAAGCAAGTTTCATATGTTCAACTTCTTCACAGAAAAAGGGGGAAATCTTGACAGAGATTTTCTGAATATGTCTTTGAACTGCTGTATTCTGAAGAGTAAAAATAAAACTAAAGCAAGTGCAAAAATAAATTGATCACAGCCTTTCCTTCAGGCAGAAATCCACCTTCTGTGTGCATGCCCACTTTAAAAAAAGCATGAAATGCTCTGATGTACTGGCAATGGACTTGGAGGACATCAGGTGCAGGTGTCGTGCCAGGCTTTGCGAGACATGCAGCTCCCAGCAAACGGTGTGTGTCTCCCCAAAACTGCCCTGTCTGCCTCAGGTCGTGGTCACGGGGTGGGAAAGCATCATCCTCGGGCAACCTGGGGAGTTAGTGAAGCCAGCTGTGGTCCCTTACCCATTCTGTATTGATTTTGGGTGCCAGCTGCCCACCTACCCCAGAGCAAAGCCACTGCTGCACCCTTGGGGGAGGTTGCCCCTGCCTGAGGCTGTATGATGAGGAGAAAAACAAAGGTGGCAAGGGCTGCAGGCTACAGGGAGCATGGCATAAGGGGACCCCAACACACCAAGGTGCTGCTGCTGCTGCTGAGTGAGCCAAGGGAGCAGCCGGGACAGTGCAGGAATGGCCAGGAACCACCCACAGGGCACTGGGATTGCCTGCAGGACACACGAATTCACCCAAATAAGCCAACAAAATCAGAAGGAAGGGGAAGTATCTGTCAATTTGATAAGAGTTTTGTGATTTGTTTTGTGATCTAGAGCCAGACAAAGCACTGTGGTCAGTGAGAAATATTGTTGCAGATTTTTCTATGTGTCTCTACGGCAGGATTTCACCTTGGCTGCAGAAGCAAAACTCACCGTAGGTGTTTCAGTCTGAAGAATTTATGGTGTGTGAAAACAAAGCCTTATGCAACCTATTGTGAATTAGAATTAAATTTTAGACCACCAAACAGATTTAGTAAAGGAAGATTTTGTTGTAATATTTCATTCAGCATTAAAGCTCTTATATTTATTTTCTGAGTGGAGCAGTTTTAGCTTCTTGTATTGGGAGTATTTGAATCATTGTATCATGGTTTTCCCCTGTGAAGCTGGGGATTTTGACAGTGAAGAAGAGAAACTTCACTGGTTTGCCCTCAGGAAGGACATGCCTAGTGATTAACAGGAGTTAATTCGCTGGTAATTTTGATCTGCGACCATTCTGCATGTGCATTTCTGTGCAACACGGCACTTGTGGTGCTGACTGCCAAGGCAGAGCTTTGAATTACAAATACCTTTTTCTTTATTAATTAATTTCCTTAACACGCATTTAAGCAATAAATAATGCACTCAAATATGACAGTGTTTCTTTACTTTTAATGATCAGGCCTCAAAAGGCTTGATTTTCTCTCAAGTATGCCCACAACTCACTCCTGCCATGGGGCACTGGCGTGTCACTGTCCCATCCATGCTTCCTGTGATCCCGAACAATGCTGGGGTAACAGTGCAGGTGGGTGCTGGCAGTCCTGGCAGTGGCAGTCACTTTGGGTGCCACAACTCAGGTTCATACATCATTCACATCACTTTTTTAACTGGCCAGTTATCAATGTCTCAGTGACAGTCATTGGCATGAGCAAGTGTTGAAAATAAAAATACTTCAGGGTGTTGTTCAGGTGAGAACATGTGGTGTGAGTCCTGACTGTTGAATGAAGCACAGCAGTAAGCAGGCGTTGTACTCTAAAGCACCTCAGTGACATACCTTGTATCCTAATACTACATCACATGCTTCAGCCAAAATTACTGACTTTTTCAGTAAATTAAGAGAAAGATATAAAATTATAGATGACATAATTTTAATTTGTAGTCATCACTTCTGATGGAAATGAACAGTACAATCCAAATTGGAGGAATTTTTGCTGTCTGTAAATTGTGATGATGTTGTGATTTGTGTTAGTAACCTGGATGCCTCAGATTCAGATGCAGGATCGGGATGGGATAGTTTGCATTTAAAAGTTTGCAAACATGCAGGATTAATTTGTACACAGGTTATAATGCTTGCTGTAAAGTACACATAAGGTGAGCACCTGCGCTGACATGGATCCTCCTGCAGCAGTGAGGAGCTGCTGTGGGAGCACAGCCGAGTGTGCACAGCCAGAGCGCTGAGCCGTGTTCTCATGCAGAATTTTTAACAGCTCTAGCTGCATCCCTATTCCTTTAGCTTATTGCCCTTTCATTTCCTTCGTGGTTTGTTTCTTTTCACTCCTGCAAGCCCAAAGACTGCATGTGAGAAGGTTATGGTGTGACAGTCGATAATTCAGTGTGTCCTCCTGATTTATTGCACATTACCAAACCCTGTTTGGAAATAGATTTGCTCAGTTTACAGTCTGGGTGTCTGAGGTTATGCTCAGTCGCGTTGGCACACAGCAGTTAGGAGGCAGGGGTGCAGACAGAGACTTGGTGAATTCGCAAGGAGGAAAAGTGTATGCTCTGCAGTAACTTGTTGTTCCGTGTGCTCCCATGCTTACAGCCTCTGAGCTGGAGCTGGGCATCCCCATAAACGCAGGCAGGGACAACTCCAATGATTAGAATCAGGACCTTTGGAGCCCATACCTCTGGAAGAATTAAATCTGCACCCGAATTTAAACCCCAGGGGTCAGGACAAGAGTGTGGTGTCAGAAAAACTCCCAGTAGGTACACATGTGCTGATACTCAGGTGAGGCAGATTTGGTGCTCAGTGGGTCAGTAGCTTTCCTTTACCAAAGATGGAGCTAGTTTCTCTGCTTTAGTACATCAAAATCTGTTAGCAGTTTCAATAACTGCAGTAATCATCATGTTGAATATATTATAGAAAAATATTAATATAAATTAAATATAATTAATTTTGATTTTGTTTTTCAGGAAAAATTGATGTGAAATGGTCCATCTCTCATAAAGACTTAGAGGTAAATAAAGACAACCAAATATTTCTATAATTCCTTATTTTGTTGCTTATTAACAAGCAGAATAAAGTAAATGGGAGTGAAAAATCCCTCTGTGGTGTTTTTGTGGGACGATTAACAGTGTCCTCCCACAGGAGGAAGGAGTTCTTGAGTTGGGGCTGGCATAGAGGCAGGAAGGGACAGGGATGCCAAGAGTTGGAGTGCTTCCACGGACTGTGCAACGTGGACATCCACTCTTCCTTCCTGGTCTCTTTGGAGCCTCAGAGCTTTTCAGGGTAACCTGGTCCCCTTCCCAGGCAGCACTGGAAGGCAGCAGAGTGTGGAGCCTTCCTGGGCTTGGTGCAAGGGCAGTGTGGGGACACTGCAGCCCGGAGTTCCCGGACAAGGTGCTGGGAGCATCCAGGAGGAGTGAGCTTCAGCTGCTGTGTCCAACTCCTTCCCTTTTTCTTGCCGATATCCAGTACTCATGATACAATTGAGTGACATTAACAAATTCTTTCCCTGAGGAGAAATGGTATTAATATACCTCTCCTGTTCACTAATCAAGAATTTAATATATTTTCTTTTAAAATTTGTGATGTTTACTGGGCAATGACAGTTGTAGATAGGATTTTCAATTCTGACTGCCTACACAGAAAGTATGTGTGAGGTCACTGGGAGAGAGACAGTTGTTTCCAGCTTCTCTTTTTTTTTTTTCCTTTTTCTTTTCTTTGTCTTTCTTTACAATTGCAAATTGCAGATTTCATCCAGACTTGTGTAGCATTGTACTTTGTCCAAGCAGCTTGCCTTAATGTGTGCAAGGGAATATGTAACTTGTATTTGCAATTGATGTTCATTATATTTGTGTTCAGGAGAAAATTCCAGTTAGTTGTGACATAGCACAGTGAGTAAAAGTATCTTGGCTAATTGAGGGAAAGCTTCACAACTGGCGTTTTAAATAGCAAAAAATAATGTCCTGAAGCGGAAGTTCAAACGAGAACTTTTCTTCCAGACAATGCAGGTTTCTCTGTAACAGAATTACCCGTTCCAAACCTGGATGTGTAAATCGTACATGTGAAACATTAGATTTCTGCTGGATCACTGCCAGCAGTGACCTTTATAATTCCCAGTTCCCAAAGCACAGAATCTCAAGTGATAAATGCAGTTCTCTCTCTGTTTCACCAGGCACAGATCTCCAACTACGCGGGCGTGAGGCACAGCAGCACACGGTACTACACAGCTGACAAAAATGTTACTTGTAGGAACTGCCACAGACCAGGACATTTGTCCAAGAACTGTCCCACTCCAAAGGTAAATACAATGCTTAAATCACTTGAACATTCAGCTGTTTTCCTAATAGACCTTTATGCTTGCTGTTAGAAGCATTGTTTCAGTGGTTTATCCTTTCTTTGAAGCAATGCTCTGAGTTGCAGGATAGCTTGCACAAGGTCAGTTTACTGTATAAAATTATCCCTCTGTTTGACGATGTCAGTGCTTTTATTGTTTTTATAAAAGAAAAATATGCAGAATTATATCATAATGAATGGTTTATGTTGGAAGAGACTTAAAGATTAACTTGTTCCACCCCCCGCCATAGGCAGGAACAACTTCCACTATACCATATAGCTGTAAAGTGAGAAAAAAAAAAATCAAATGCCATACAGAAACATCTTTTTTTTTTAATATGGTAAAACAGTTAGTAAGGGTAAAATATTTTTAATTGTACTTTCAGCATGGAGAATCTATGGAATCAGAAATACAAGCTTAGTAAATGAGTGAAAGCAGAAAGTATAATGAGCCATGATGTGAACAGTGTTAAAAACCATGGAAAAGAAAACTGGAACTAACTTTAAGAAGCTCAGATAGATGCCAAATACTCCAAAAGTTTGTCCTGTGGTTAGAGGTTTAAAAGTCAGTCATTACACTGTCAAGAAGTGGGAGTCATTGCATAACAGCCTGGATTTACAAACCCCCACAGCAGAATCTGTAAAACCCTCGATCCTTGAGGCTGTTACCCACAAGGACACCCAGAATGACATCATCCCACGCAACCCCTGGGGGGCATTACACTCACTCACTGGGAAAAGTGGCTTTACAGAGATACAGGTTTGGGCTCAGACTAGTTGTCTGCATGTTATATTTGTAACTCCAGGTGCTGAATTGTGTGAGTCATGGGGCTGTGCCGGTGAGTCTGGATGGCAGCTGAGTGCCCACCCAGCTACCCCCGACACACCCTGCAAGGGCAGCAGAGCAGGAAGGTCCTATTGAACCATTGTCACTTAACATGACTCTATTTTTGTTTCTTCGTAGAAAGTTCCCCCGTGCTGTCTGTGTGCAGGAAGAGACCATCTGCAGCACAGCTGCCCAGCACGTTTCTGTCTGAACTGCTGCTTACCCGGGCACTATTTCAAGGAATGCCTGGAGAGAGCCTACTGGAACAAACACTGCAACCGCTGTGACATGAAGGGCCACTATGCTGATGTGAGTATGGCCCTTGGAACAGAGATCGGGCATGGTTTGGTTTGTGTCTGTCAAAAACTGAATTTAAAATGGCTACAATCTCTTCATATTTCTTTGATTTTACATACTACCTATTTTTATAAGCATATGAAAATGTTGTGTTTAGTCATTACTTTACACTATCAGAGTTTTCATGGAGAATGGTTCAAAGAAAACAAACCAAAGCATTGTCAATACTTGGTCTTTAGTTTGGTTCAGTTTAGCAGTGGTGGACAAAAACGTCCTTTTTCCTGGGGAATGAAAGGTGTAGGGAGGTTGAAATCAGGAGACGCACTGTCTGTGAGTGTACCAGGAAGAAGCAAAGAGTAATTCTGATGCATCAGGAGTTCCAGATCTATGGTTTTTTCACTATGCTCAGATATTAATCAGAGAAAATACTATTAGAGAAAAGTTTGAAGGCTTTGAGTTTGACAAGATCTACTAAAGTAAAATATAGAAGAAAATTAAAGAGAGAACAAACGTAGTTGTCTCTTTCTTTCATCTTGTATTACATTATTATGGTTTTATATGTCCCTGAAATTCAGTCCTGTATGTAGCAGTCTAGTTTTTATGATATTTTTTTCTCTTGAATTAAACACAAAAAGGATAAAAGGCAAACTGTGATAATTTTGACATACACACTCCAGTTTCTATCTATAGATATGGCCTATAAGCTTGTTTTTCAAATGCACCTGTGGGATTCTGTAGGCACTGGATTTTTTGAAACTCAGAAATATTTGAATCTCTTTCTAAATGTCTCCTTCCTGCCTTTATTTTTTTCTGTTTGGTCAAAGAGTGTGTCACAGCGATACATGAGATGTGGAAAGGACAACCAGCATAACTGAGAGTTGCTATTTCTTATGATATTTGAATGTGTTGCAGACGTAATTTTGCTTATAGCTAATGTGCCCACAATACCTTTATAGAATGTGAATTGTGTATTTCTGCACCCTCATTCTGGTAGGCAGTGAGACAAAATTACAATCTGAAATGAAGCATCTTTTCTTTGCCATCTTTTGTCTTTTACACATTTTATGACACCAGTTCTCATAAACTGATATTCTTTTCTTTAAAGAATCATGAGTGCTCTATCATACAAGCATTCCAATCCTACCTGAGCCATGCAGGTTATCAGGAACATCCCAGCATATGTTTTTTCTGCTCATTTAGGTCCACCTTAAGGGTTTTCTTTGAAGCTTTGGGCAGTTCTTGTCCTCTCCTGCATGGGAGCTATGAGGCTGCCTGTGTCATTCACCTATGTGAATACCGGGGCATCAGAGCAGGAGCTCACATGCCCAGTCCTCAGAGAGAGAGATGGCATGGCAGAGCAAAGGCAAAGGAATCAAAACTATCAGTAAATCTTTCCTGAGATCAGAGCAGAAAGCCTAGGAAGCCAAGAGGTGATCAAGACATGAAAGTAACACTTGGACCAGACAAGGTTGCTGCTGATGGCCTAAAGGTATTTTTTTGCATCTGGGATGTTCCTAGTAGAAGAAACCAGGGATGTTCCCATGCTGAAACCTTACTTTGTGGAGGGGAGCACCAGAGAAGTTGTCAAATGGAAGAGAATATGAGGGCTTTTGTGAATCTGTGAGTGCTGGCCCATTAACAAAACTGGGTAACAACTGCCCAAAAGCTGCAGAGGAGCACGAGGGTGACATGGCCCAGCCAGTGATGGCAAGCAGACACCCCATGCTTGGTGCGTGAGTGGTAATTGAGTTGCTAATGCAAGGACAGCGTGTAGGGAATGTCCCAGGGAGAGCTGGAGGTCCCAGACTGCCAGCTGCATATGTGCATCAAGCCGGGGGGCAGGAAGCATGGTGGTGGCATGTTGGGATGGGTGTATAAATATAATATACATGGGGTGATTCAAGGCTGCTTTTGTAAAGGAAATCCCACTTCTCAGGAATCTCTGGAGTTCTTCAAAGGAGCAGGTTGGCAAGCATGTTTGTAAACATGATCCAGTTGATATAGTCTACAAATCCCAAAAGGTGTTTTACAAAGTTCCTGACCAAAAGCTTTTAAGCAAACTAAACAGGCATGGAGTAAGAGGATAAAGGTGGGATATGCTAGTGTGACATGGAAAAGGGTGAACAATGGGGCAACAAGATTTGCTGAGAAGACTGAATTACTTACAGAGTCAGTGCTGTGACCCAGCTGTGCAGAACTGCCCAAGAACTGTAAGAATCAGAGGGAGAACACAATAAAATGGCAATTGAAATTGAGTGACAATAAATGTAAAGTAAAATAATCTCATCTTGTCATATGCAATAACAGGTTCTGCATATTACTGTTCAAGGCTCAGATTCTACTTATAAGATATGATTCCACAAAAATCAGTTTAGTCTCCACAAGCTGTAAAAAAAAAAAAAAAGCTGGTGAAATGTTAGGGATCATCAGCAAAGCAGGAGCACCTGGGCATAGCTTTGGTCCCTGTCTTCTGTATCCCTCAGCATGGCCACAACTCCTCAGCCTGCAAGGGAGGTGACAGAGGGAAGGGTCTGTAAAGAGCTTCAGAATCATCTGTCATGGGAGACAGTGGTCAGGGATCAGTTCATCATTTCTTCCAGTACACTTTATGAAGGCAATAGAAGCCAGGTTGGGAACAGACAGTCCAAGGTGACTCTGTGCGGTCAGCAGCAGACCTGGAGGCTCCTTACTGAGGTATGCAGTTCTGCCCTGATTCCAGAGGAAATGGGAGCAGTTCATGGAAGAGAAATCACAGAATCCTACAACACCAGGTTAGAAGGGACTTCATGGATCATCTGAGCATCATCCCCAACGTTTCTTGGCAAAAGTATGGTCTACACAAGACAGCCGAGCCAAATCCTAAGAGTGTCCCATTCTGAGGAATCCACCACTTCCATCAAGAGATGATGGTTCTCATGTAAAGTTTTCTCCTGAGTCCACCTGAGATCTCCCCAGGAGCAGCTTGTAGCCATCACCCCTTGTGATGTCACCCATGTGACTCCTTGTAAAACAGGGAAATCCCCATCTTCTTGTTATCAAAGATACGTTATGAAATGCTTTGGATGCTCAAAGGAAGTTGTAATTTGTCTTTCTCAGCAAGTTTACTCCCTTTTACTGTAACACAGAGGGTGCAGAACAGGCTCTTGTGGAGTGTGTCAGACTGACTTTCCACTTTGGTCCAGAAGTGAAAGTGAGGCTGTTCAAGGTGCTTCACCTAGTTTGGTTAGGAAACATTCGAAGTTACTTAAAACATTTTAAGGTCATGTTTTTATGATCTGCTAGATCAGTCTCTTCTCCTGAGACAGCACTGAGAACATACAGAGTCCTCTTAGCTGGAGTTATACTGGAAACAGTGCAGCCTCACATGGTTTCCTTGGGAGGGTCATCAGAGGAGCTGCTTTTGACTGATTCAGTGGCAGTTAGGTGGATGTCATGAGCCTTGTGGTTGGTGTGCAGCCTCACCTGCCAGCAGCAGGGTGGGAGAAGGACTCCATGAACAGGGGATGTAGCAGGGAGCAAGCAGAGGGAGCAATGTCTCCCTGTATACCTGGGAAAACCAGCATGCGGGTGCTCAGTGAGCTGGAGGGGCTCTCCCAGGAGCTGGGAGACACCAGTGCCCAGGAGCTTGGTGCCCTACAGCCACACTGTGTCTGATCGCCCCATCCAAATGCCAAAATACCCTTACTGTCAGCCCTCCTTCCCATGAACCAGCTGGGTGCTTCGACTTTTCGCTCTGGGGAGGTTCCTTCTGCCTTTGTTTTCTCTGGCATACTGCTGTGGGCTGGGATGGAGCTGGAGGTGCTGGGATCATTCCATGGGGGCAGTTGGCATCCGTGTGGCCCATTTCCCCTGGGCAGAGAGCACAATGTTTCCTTTTTCTCCTGAGTTCCCCAATGTCCTTCCCCACCCTTCACGCCTCTGGCTGTCCACATCTACCCAAGGGTGAGCATACAGCCATGCTAGCAATGGTCAGGGTGACACCAGCACTTACCCAGCTTTGCCCGCCCAGCACCAGCAGCTGTCTGCACTGGCAGTGCGGGGAGAGGTCTCGACATCTGCTTGTGCAGGAGTGGTTTTGAAGGGAAGCATTGTGTGTTTTCCGCGGCAGTTCCCATGCGGAGGTGATGAAAAGTGTGTGTTTTGGCAAATCTTTTGTTTTATTGTGGTGGCTTGCAGCGGGGCAGCTCCAAGCAGCCGCTGCCTCTTTGACAAAGCACCAGAGGATTCTGTTAAAAAGTTGTGTTTAGTAATTGTAGTCGTCGTGTCAGACCATAACTGACTCGGAGCTGAAGGATTTTTGCGAGATGAGTAGCTATGCCAGCAGGGACCCAAGTCTCCTGGGCCAGCCGCGCTCTCATTAAGATTTGCCGCTAGCCGTGGCGGTGTTCGGCAAGTATGTGACGTGCATGCTGTTATTGTATGCTTGGCTTGTCAGCCTGCAGCTTTCTGACACTCACTTATGTCACTCTTTATTCAGAGACGAAGAAGCTTTTGATAATTTGACAAGACAAGCTCTTAAACGATCTAGGTCATGGCCTTCACTGTCTGTGATTGTGAACATATTTCCTGAAAGCCCTGTCACTCATCACAGCTACATTTTCTCCCGGGGAGCCGCGGGCCCGTCCCGGTCTCCTGTCAGCGCGTGCATTTTGGTTATTCATACGCCAAATACAGTAGTGGGGTTTTTCCTCGCCTTTGGCCGGCGCTCGCATGTTAGCGGGGCTAATCCGCTCCCCGCGCCGCGCGCCCCGCAGCGCCGCCGTCGAGGGCCCTCTCGGCGCGAGGCAGACGACCGACCGAGGGGAGCGGAAAGGAGGAAAGGCCGCTTAGTGCCGGTTTTGTGTTTGCTCATTGTTGTGGAAATATGAGAACTGGTGGCAAGGGCCTCGTCTATTGAGCTCTCGAGTCCCGGTCTGCTGTCAGGGGCTGTTTGAGATTGAGTGTTTTATTTTCTTTGATGTTCACGTTGGAGAATAGGGAAGTGGGAATTAAACAACAGATGCATTAAGCCGTTGTTCTGGTAAAACAATAATTAGCACCTGATAAAATTCAATATGGGTCAAAATGTGTAACACCCAGTCTCGATTCTCCCATTATGGCACCCTGCACTGGGTCAGCCTCAGGCACGAGTGATGACCCTTCCACACTGAGTGGACGTGGTCCGTGGCAGCAGCGACACGGGTTTGGGGGAACAACGGCGCGGTGCTCGCACGGCCCAAGGTGTTGGCAGGTGCTCCTCTCACCCGTGCTCTCCGTGGCCGCGCGGCGGCAGTGGCTCTACCCTCTGGAGTAGGCACCTTTTGTGCTGGTACATCTAAATGCAAGTAAGGTCAGACCACTGGGGCAGGAAATAAATGCAATTTTATTTTAATGTAGTTCATCACGCTGCCATAGTAGCTAGATACCACGAGGGCTTTTCTTTAAACAAGGGCCATTCATGGTTAAGTTCTTTTAAATAAGTAAGGAAAATCATGGGTTTGGCAGCAGTTGTGTCTGGCTATGCTCTCTTCCATAGCAAACCTCTCTGCTTCATTTAAGGAGCCAGTATTCGGTAGTAACTGTTAATCATACTATTTGTCATTCCACAGTATAAGATGCAGACAACAACCCTAAGCTGATGCAAAGTAATGAGGCTTTTGGTTAAAAGCATCATCTCTAAAAAGCTGTTGTTTAACAGTAACCGCTCCTCAGCTGTTGTACCCCACTTCATAATGGTGAGCAGTATTACCACAGGTCACCACCTGAATGAAGGAATATGCTTAGCCTTCCCTCACCACTTTCGTCCTTACCTTCTTTTGGTTTTCCCTCACCCTTAAAATCTCCCTGAGGATAAAACCAACCTCTGGACAGCACCACGAAGGGACTGGGGCTGTGCCTCTCCCAGGGTTTTGACAAGAGCTCTGCCAACTGTGGTTCTCACTCAGAGCTACAGATTTTTGCTCAAAGTGATGTCTTTGTGTCCAGAGCAGAAAAAATACCCAACCAAACAATTATTCAAAACTAAAGTAATTTTGATGATGATGATGATGATTATTAAATAGCAGTCGTGTGAGTAAAGGTCATACCACAGAGTGGCATTTTGCCAGTATAGGACAACTCACTGATTGCAATTGTTCAACCATATTAGCCCGGGCACACTGTGGTAATCGAAAACTATCCAGAACTAATGTATAAATAAATGCCTGCTACCCCTGAGTCAGACCAGCACAGCTGTCCTGCACAGCTGAAACCTCCTCAGGTCTGAGGGAGATAGTGAGAGCTCTTGCACAATATTTTTATAGGCTACATAGTGTTTATATGTTGCCTCTCTGAACCCTGGCTAAGTTAAGGAAGGAGGAAAATCCTTTTGTTTGTGCTCAAAGACAGCTTGAGTGTGTTCAAACTGTCAGATCCTCAGTGAGAAATGTGATGTCCTCCACATATTTCCTTTATAGAAATATTAATATAAAACTCAAATATTTACACACAGTATTTGACTAACAGGAGAAATGTTGAACCATTACACAGAACAGATTGTAGATTTTTCTGCAGACAATTATGTTACTGGTGGAATGAATAATAAATAATATAATTTCCATCACATCTGGGAAAAAACACACTGTATGTACCACAGAGTGACTGGCAAAAACTTTGATTTTATTTTGAGAGATACTTGTTGTGGTGTGGGTTTTTCTAATTAACAGGCTCCATCAAAATAAAAGAAGGCAAGAATTTGGGCATGAAAAATTTATTTGAAATCTAAAGACCTATTAATAGTACTCATTTGCAAGTAGTCATGAGGCTTCAGTGTTTGAAATTGCAGCTGCAGCATATTATGGAGAAGCCGTGGAATACTACATTTCTTTTTAAAGTACTTAAAATGAAGGTTGGCAAACCAAGTCGCTAATTGTTCAAATGAGTATGGAGCTGTTCTAATAAAAGGGTAAATGTTCTAAAGAGAAGTGAAAGCTCTCTGCTGCAGTAGCTGTGCACCAAAATGACAAAAAGTGCCACAATTTCCATGTCTGTCTGTGGCTCAGGGGACGTCAGGAATATTGTACATTTTGTAAAAGCATTAAGAACCCCTGAGAGAGTGATCTGAGCCTTAGTGACCACCAACATGTTCTGATTTTGTTTTAAAGATCCACGTTTTCCTCTTATACTGTCTCTCATGTGTCCCTTAGTCAATTGTGTCACTGCTGTGACTCAAAAACCTGCTCTGAAATTTTTTTTTCAAAGGGCTGCACTTGGTGTGAAAGTCTGGCAATTAAAAAAAAAATTAAAAGTAAAAAAAAAAGCAAGTAATTGTAAAAATAGCAACATTAAAGCAATCTGTTATGGTTCTTGTTTACAACTCATCTGACATGAGGCTGCTGAGGATTATTACATGTAACAATTATATTTTGATTAGGAAAGAGATACATACAAAAAAGAGAAAATATTTCTGTTCCTATGTGAAAGGAAGGCACCTTGTGATTTATTTTCTAGAGTGTTATGTAAATTTAAAATATCAGAAAATGCAGAATTTAAATCCGCCCCTGTTTGTTTTGCAGCATTAATGCTTCCTACAGTCACGAGCATGCTGCTCTCCCAAACTTCTGCCCCTCGGAGAAAAAGGGCAGAGAGAAAACTGTTACTGGCTTTCTGACAATGGCGGGGAGTGTGTTAAACCAGTGTAAAATTCAATTAAACTGTCTAGCCGGGTTTTTGAAGCTGAAATGCAGACCCTTTCAGTTAAGCTTCTTATTTTCCTGTGACCGACACCAGTGGATACTGTGTTATGCCAAAACCAACAGGCTGTAAAGCACCTTGTTTCATGCTCCTAGCTGATCAATATTTTTATTTTCCAGGCTTGCCCAGAAATATGGAGGCAGTATCACCTAACAGTAAGTAGAAACACCTTTTTTATTTTCTTCTACACCCAACCTATTTACTCCTCTGTGAACTGCTGACCATAAAATATAGATAAGCATCTTCTCTGAGAAGATAATAAACATCTGAAGAGTTGTTGAACTGAAGAAGGCGATGAAACACTGTCACTACTTTTTAAGCATCTTTAAAACTTCTGGTTTCATGTTAATACTATAATAGTTAAATTATTGCTTTGCCTCTCTTCTCTCAGTGACCACATTTACACATAGAAAGAGCATTAAATTTTAAGTTGGGATGCATAGCAGAAGCAGTAATCCCATCTCAGATATCCCAGATGCTGGTAATTAGTCACTCTGTGTGACAAAGCTCTCTTCTTAGATGAGTGAAATAAATCTCAGTTAGAGTGGAGACATGAATTTGAGGAAAAACACCTCATAAACTTTTACAGATAATTTATAAGTAGTCAGGATATAGCTGTGACTGCTTGTTTGGCCTGCCTTAGTTGGTCGTTAATCCCTGAAACAAGAAAATAAAACTTTGTGCAACTCTACCAGTTTATTACTTAAGATTTTTCCTCATATGTAAAATAGATATAAAAATAAAACAAAATGCATACAAATTTGGTTAATATTGAAACCTGGTACGGTATTTAACCAGTAAAAAAAAAATTCTTGCATTGGTGTCGCAAATCTGAAATATATTCATTTCTAAAATTATCAGACATAAGAACCTTTAAAAATCCGGGTTTAGTTGTTCCTCTGAACTTTTGCTGTTGTTGCTCCCCAGATCGGCCTCACATGTATTTTGCTGTTACAGATAATTAGCCCGTGTTCTCTGCTCTAAACAAAGTAGAAAAGTTTCTCCACTACTTTTCTTTTTGGATCTTTGGCTTTTTCTCTGAAGCAGTAGATGGGATGTGCTTTATAATTTGTGCCTCTACCTCTTCATGGCAGTGGAATGCTCTTTTTTCTGCTTTTTTCTTCGAAATTCAATGAATAGAAGAAATCTGCACTTAAAACCTCTCATTTGTGTTTTGTGAATAATGATTCTAACACAAAGATCTGCCCTGGAAATCCTCCACCCTTCCTGAGAATTTACTTTGAAACAGATTCGGTAAATACTTTTTGTTGGTTTGGTTGGTTTTGGTTTTTTTAAAAGAAAAACATTATGAGCAAAAAAAAAAAAGGTGCATTCACTGAGTATTTTTGTTTGGTTTGTTTCGTTTGTTTTTAAATTGGATAAAGGAAAAAGGTAAATGCTGTCTTTCATTATAATCCCTAAATGTGCATGTAAAAACAATTTCTGAAATGTTTATAACACTTGGAACTTAATAATCAGGTAGAAATATTTGGTGCAGTAATATCCAGGGTTCTGTTTTTTACTGAGATAAAAGATGTGATTTAATTTTAGTCTCCCCTGCCATTGAAAAATCCTCAAAAAGTGAGTTTCCATCCACACTTATAAAATACTTATGTCTGTAAAAAAAAAAAAGTGGGGGGTAGCTAAAACTTGACCAAGTGCTGTACTAGGGCAAAATTTGAGGTATCTTGAGGTAGGAAATTATTTCTGTGGATTTTGTAGAAAGCATTCAGGGTTTACACTTAATGTAAAGTAAAGCTAAGACAAGGTGTCAAAACAAGTTCTTGTTAGAAAATGTAGTGGTTACAAATATGGGCATATTATTAAAAGTACCCATTTGGAAATTTATAGTGCATTTTAGGGACATTTTGAAATGTGCTCAAATATGGACAATCACAGATTAATTGGTATTGCATCAGGCCCTACCTTCTCATAAATAGATTTTTACTATGCAGTGAATTGCAGATTATCTGCAAATAATACACATCTAGCATGTGGGAAATGCTTTGTATGCCTTCACTTTTTACATGGGAAGGGTACCTTTGGCTCAAAGTTATATTAGCAGTTGCGTTAAGCCTGGAATTTAAAAATTTGTATGGTGAAAGACATGGTTGATATTTGCAATAAGTAAATTAAAAGAAACTGCATTATCTGAATTGCTTAAAATTTATCTTTTATTATTCCCTTTAAATATTCTCTTTTGCACCCAAAGCAGAGTAGAAGTAAATAATGTTCTAGCAAGAAACAAAACTTCTGAATTAGAATTATATAAAATATTTAAATATGTTGTATATTGTGTATGTGTGTATATATATATATATATATATATATATATGTAGGATTGTAACAAAAAGCCAAGATTTTTTATTCTCATATCGGCACAGTAGTATTTCACCACAGAAATTATCTTACAATTTTCCTGTTGTAGAATAAATATTTTGGTACAAACAAGATAGCAGCATTAAGAAAAATACAACATGTTTAAACCAAAACTGCTGTTGTGGCTGTCGTGGCCCACAGAGGCTGCCCAGCTGTTGGGGGCCACAGAAGAGCTTTATACTTGCACTTCAGCCAGGGATACAACCACTAGACTTAAACTGGTTTTGGTAACTTGATGGCGAGCATCCCACATGCAGGTTCATGTACGCGCAGATAAACTCGGGTGTTCAGTTTTGTGATAATACACCAGATTTTGGCACCGTCCGCAAAGGGCTGTCACAGAGTTTGTCCAAATGTTTTACGTTCTATACAGTATTCTTAGTTAATTTCTGTGAATGCTGGTGAAGAATCACACGGCCTTCCACCTCTCTCCTTTATGAGGCTTTTGGTTATTTCATTCATTTTCCATCACTTTCCTAGGAGATGGACTGCCATCTATTGACTCCTCAGAGCCCCTGCATGGCGTGCGGGGCCACTCAAACAATGACTCAATAACAAACCCATTCTGCTCTTGGGGATGGTGGTGGGGTTTGTTGACGTTGGCCATGGTGACAAATTTGAGCACATTGCAAATAATTTGTTGTATGGGCAGAAACATCTTATTCCAACCAAAACAGACTGCCAGCACAAGGAATCTTATGAAGAAATGGAAAAATTATTGTAAGTGGAATATTTTAATTTGCCTTTTGATGGAAAAAAAGATTATCATAAGACAGTCAATGAAGCTTAAGTCTAAGTGCTGTGTGATAATCAAAGCTTTATAAGTGGCTGAAAGTACTTTCTTTAAACTTGTTCTTTCAACTTTTTTAACTAAAATTATTCTGGAAAAAAAAAAAACAACAAAGTCGGCAGAAAAATCCAACTCTCCCTGTGGTTTAAAATACTATTTAATAACCTCTTTAAGACAGTGATTTAAAACTTTTACAGATAATTTTCATCACAACTGCTCTCTGTATTTCTCCTGTATCAGAGAAGGGCAATTATATTTGTCAAAATATATTTCAAGGTTTATTTGTGTAGATATCTATTTGCAGTAAATTGGTTCATACCCACTAAAGTTTATCAAAGAGGTTATTGTCAATCAAATAACAGGACAAAGACTTCTTTGACAGATTCAGGATAAACAGTTTTGATCATAGCTTGCTGGAGTGTCAGTGATGATATGTGGTTGTTTTGGGCACAAGGCATTTGGAGGCCTTGTTGAGCTCTTTGTTCTGGGTTATGAGGAAGCTTAGCTTACAACTCTGACTTCCTAAATGCCAGGTGCTCCACAAACCCAGAGAAACGGCACGTGTTCCACAAGACATGCCATCACATCCCCTCTCCACCCTACAGGTACAGCGGTGCACACAGCAGTGTTATTTCACCCTCAGAGCACTTGGCTCTTTCACATTCCCCTTTTCTTGTCACTTCAGATTTGAGCCATAAATGTAGTGATATTTATGCATTTTAAGTAGAGGCCAGGTTATAGCCCTCTAACAAAAAAAAGAGATAAACCTGAAATAACGCTAAAAATATCGGTGGAAAAACTTGTGAGAAGGCACCCAATGATTTCCTTTTGTTTGTTTCAGTTTTGTAGTTTATGCTTTAAAAAAGACAGTACTTCCCTTCAAGTTTGACCTGCTGCCCACCCACCTCGCCGTGTGGCCGGTGGCAGCTGCTGTCCTCAGTGTGTCCAGGCTGTGGAGGGGCAGCGCTGGGGGTCACATTCTGCAGTGGACAGCCCTTGTTCCCTCTGCTGTTGGCATGGGGAGCCCTGGACTCTGCGCTGGCCGTCTGGGCAGTGCTGTGGGCTGGGCTGCCCACACTGACCACTGGCTGCGGCCTGGGCTGCCCACACTGACCAGCGGCTGCGGCCTCACTCCCGTCCCGTGCTCTGCGGGGCCCTTGTGGCCTGAGCAGCCTGCTGAAGCTGCTGCTAGTGGTAGCATTTCCACCCAGCAGATGACATCACTGGAGAAAAAAGAGGAAATTTATTTCTCTTCAGTGCATAGAAGACCCTGTTTTGCTCTGCGTGTGAGGTTGCACTTCTGCTATGAGGCCCTAAAGTGTAGCCTGCCCCCCCCCCAGCGCATGGCAGTGCTGGCGGGGCAGCCAGAAGAGGTGCATGGGGCCTCGGCGTGTTTTGGTGTCAGATAGACAACAGTGCTGGCTGCAGATATCACCACACCTGCCTTGTCACAGTGGCTTGTGCCATACAGGAATGGATGTGGCCCATTTGGCCCAGCATCAAGATGAGGATGCCACAGCCAAACAGGAATGAACTGTGCAAGTGTTAGAATCTTCTTCGGTAAATATCTGAGTTTAGAGTAAAGAAATTCTGTGTCTAAAGTGGGCAGAGCAACTTTTATATTTTCCTGAGGTGTCTCTTGCTGTTGATGTGTGTGTTAAAACAGAAAACTCACTGAAACAGAGTGTTTTCTTTCTGTAGGGATTGCTCATTTTTAATAACCCCTTCCTGCCCTGGTGCCGCTTCAGCCAGCCACTCTGACTCCGTCCCCTGTGCCTTGCCTTCACCAGCTTCATCTGTGTGAAATCTCCCAGAGCAAGATGGCCACCAACAGAGCTTTAGAACCATCAGAATTTTTAATTAGCAGAACTTATCCTTAAACACACTTTTTGACAGTTTGTTAATCTTACTTTTAATCTGCTTACATAAAAGAAGGTGAACCCTGAACTGGCTGATGTGGCCCTGTGTACGAAGGACACGAAAGAACATGCGTCTTTTGTGTTTAAATGTTGCGCTCAGATTTCTTTGTGTGCATTATTAAAATTCCTCATGGCCTGCTACTTTTTTCTGAAGTGAAAAGGTAAGCCATATTTCTATCTATTACAGTGTGGCTTCCAGAAAGGGAAAATTAAAAATAGTACAACCCTGGCAAAAAATATTTAAGCTTGAAAGAGAGAGAGAGGGCATTTGGTTTCCAGGATTTTTTTGAGTGTTGAGCAGTGAGGGAAGGGAAGGGTTTAGGAGTATTTTGGGGAGGAGGTTAATCCCCCGTTTCCTTGCAGCTGTGGCTGTGACATGGCCGCAGGGCTGGCTCCACTGCCCATGACACAAAGCCAGAGACCATGGGAACAGTGCACTCCTCTGGAATGCTTCAGCACCTGACCAGTTTCTCTTCAGGTGTGTCAAGGCTATTTCTAGCAGCTCTAGACAAAAACAGTCTGTTTATGAAATAGGCCATGTATTTCTCATATTTTGGAATCCCAGACTGGGCCCTCATGTGATATTTCTTTAGTATCCATTCAGCAGGATATTTTACAGGGAAGGCAACTCAGAATGCTCAGGGACATGAATTTAGGGTAAAGATGACTGTGGCTGTTGTGAGTTTTGGGATACATGAACACCTGGAGCATAACGGTGTCCACATAGCTGCTTGGGAGGTGCTTGGGTTTGTGGAGATTTTCTGCCCTTTGAGAGGTTGCTTGCCCTGATAGCTGGGGGAGGAGCTGGTGCAGAGCTTGGCCAGCAACAGGCAGATATTTTGGTTTTAAACTCTCTGTGTTTTCCAAACCTGACCCGTCTTGCAAGTGGTTTTCAGCGTCAGGGATGCTCCTGACATGCTGCCAACCCTACACAGCTGTCCTGGTGAAAGCCAGCAGTTCAGAGGGGGTCAGTGTGCTTAGCAAAGAGATTTTACTGTTTATTTTCCCCTACATAATTGTAATTTGCCATGTTGCCGCTCTCTTTCAAGTATCAGATATTTTTTGAGGCTATCAGAAACATAAACCCCAAATCTTTTCCAATTGCAAAGGAATCATATTCACAAAAGATAGAGTTTCTCGTAGATTTTTTTTTTTTTTTTTCCCCCAGAAAACAAAGTTTCAGGTCTGAAATAACTGTTAGGTTTATGAGCTCAAAGCATGTGCTATAGCTTTCAGTACAAAAGCATACTAGATAAAAGTTCTTCCCCAATTTTTATTTGAAAGGTATATTGAAATTACAATGGGGAAAACAAGTAGCTTTAATAACCCTGTATAAATTTGCTGCAAGCTCCTGAGTGGACATTTCAAGTGGGATGCAGAACCTTCCAGCAGCACTGGTATCATCTACCACTTACCTTCATCATGTAGTAACCATGGTAGGAAGTGTTCTGCTTTCTCTAACCTTTATCTGTCTTGTGCTTTTCTGCACCTGCTACCCAGAAAACAAAATAAAAGGTGCTTTGAAATTGAGGGTTAAAGAGAGATTACATCTTGACCAGAAATTGCATTTTTGTGTATTTCTGGAAGCAGTCTGGAAATGGGGAGAGAGTAGAATAGAAATCTCGGCTGACTGAACATTTCTGTGATTTTGGGCTTCCAAATGACGTTGTTGTGGTGTTTATCTTGGAGAGCGGCACCGCTCAGAGAACCCTGGCTCCAGCACATGTGTTGAAGTGGTGTCAAGAACCATGTTTGCTGAAAAAGCAGTGTCTTTCACATCTGACTGTGAAAGGGAAAGGGAGGAGAGCAGTAATTAATGTATTTTACTATTTTAAATATCTGGTTAGCTAACCCCCGCATGTCTCGGACGTTCTTTGTGCACTACGTGACATTTGGTGACATATATCCCTCCAGCCCAGCACACCCAAAACCAAAGAGGTTTTGGTTATTTTTGTGATACAGCAAAGCTGTTGAGTGACTGGTTAATTAATCAAAGAGAATAATCAGGGAAGGTTTGCTGCTGAAATATTTCCTCTTTATATACTCAACTGCAATTGTCTTAAGGGAAAGGATTAAGATCATTTTTTTCTTTAATGCTTACAAATTCAGTTAAAAAATTTCACCTCTCTTTCCTTTAGTTTGAAAAGGTGAACTTACACAAGCATTTACATTATTATCATTATTTCAAGTATTAACCATTTAAATAAGGAAAATAGAATTTTCAAGCTAAAAAGAGGTTTCCAATGCATTTTAAAAACACTTGAGAAAAAAAAAAAAAAATCTGTGCCCTCTTTCTGCAGTCAGTGCTATGTATGAATATTCATATTAAAGTTTCTACATTCTGAGAATTTCTCCAGAATTTCTCCAAACTTGATATGAAGGTATCTTTTTAAAGTTTTGTTAGACCTTTGAACCAATCTCAAAATTCTGTAGAAAGCAAAAAATCATCTGCAAATTTAACAGACATTTTAAAATGTGAAAAAAATCACAGTTGCACATAATATGCATAAATGCCATAAAATGGATTTTGGTGCATTTTTGTATTGCAAAGTAGAAAAAATATAAAAGGTCAGTAAATCTGTTTGCACTGCGTGGTTATTCTTTCTGGTGATTCATGTGTCGCAGCAGCCCAGAGCTCATGCCGCTAAGACAGTAACTTCCTCAAGTTATGCTCGATCATGTTAATAATCTACGGATTAGGGTTCCCTAAAAATATTCACTCATTTAATTCCAAGAGGGTCTATCATGTCAATGATATTAATACATCTTGTTAGGTCCTGTCATGTGTATAGAAAAGTTTCTATCCCCGTGACAGAATTATCCTGATTTTGATTTCAAGTGTTGAGGAATCAAGTATAAAGGGAATTAAAAGAGCCGAGGGCCCGCACAGAGTGGTGAGGAACACGAAGCCATAAGCAGGTGCTCACAGAGAAGCCTCAGAAGTGTGTGTGAGGTGCACTGTGTGTGCACACATGCTGTGCCACCCACCAAGGGCTACAGAAGGAGGCATCCCATGGAATTTTTGGCTATAGGGGAGTGAATTTGGGCCTTTGGTTTTGACTCATTTTTGAATGTTGAATTTGGGGTAAATTAACATCTGACAAGCATACCCCAATAGCCATGAGAGCGACACTGCAGTGGGCAGGGGAAGCCCCCCCGTGAAGGAATGGGCACTCCAGTCTATGTCTGGCCTGGCAAGGCCTCTTTCCCTGGTCCTTGGTGTTTCCACAGTGCAGTGTTGCCCGGCTTGGAGTAGCATGGTGGCAATGCTGTCCAGTGTGGGGTGGTCAGGTGGTGAGGAAGAGGCATTGTTTTTACACCAGAGCAGGTGAGGAAGTCAAAAGGGAGGACAGTCACTGCCTGGTTTAGAGTTTCTTACAATTGTGTCCAAAAGTGGCTTGTCTCTTTTCTTTTTCCTTTTTTTGTTTTTACTCCCCTCAAACTTGCAGTTCCTCCACCTGTAGTCTCTGCTCACCTTGCAGCCAACAGAAAGCATTTTTTTGTTGTTTCTTGACTATGCAGTTAATTCTGTTTCTAAAAAATTTTTACAACTTCTTTTGGCACTTAAAAAATTAGGTGATGCGCACCTGTGCAGGAGTACAGACACTGGAAGGTTTCTGTGGACTGTGCAATAACCCTGAAATACCTCCTTCTTTAAAATTATTGCCCTGGATTTGATACCTGAGATATCCAATTTCTGTCTAAGTTGTTTTGATGCCAGATGAGAGCTGGTTAAAATCATTCTGATTTTCTGATGGTGGCATCAGGAGGAAAGAGAGGAAAAATTATAGCACTGAGATACTCAAAAGTTGATCTGGAGGAAACAGTTTTGGTCAACAGCGTATTTACATGGTGTGAGAGAGCAGAAACCTGACATGCTTTGATCCATTTTTAGACCAAATTTTTACCATCCAATAGTGTATACTATTTAGGAAATCCCAAGTCATATTAAACTAAAAACTTTATGGAATTGAAAACAATTTTTAAAAAGAGGTGTGCAAAAAGGACATGGAGAAGCTTTTGTTTGTCAGGGGTTGTATACAAGCTGTCGCACAGTTCCGCAAGGACATACTCGGGATGAATGTCACTAGTCATGAATCTAGGTGCAAATAACTACTATTCCTGAATATATATGATGGTCTTTAATGGAGAGCACATGAAAAAATTATGAGAAAGTGGATAAACATTAACACGTGCAGTTGGCATGTTGGTAATGTAAGGAAAGTGCTTCTATGAAATTGTCTGTTAGTGAAGGATGCTGCACGCTGAAGCCCAGCTGCTGGGGAGTTTAAAGGGAAAATGTTCAATTATTATCTATTTAAAATGTACCCCAAAACTCACTTCGAGCAAACTGATGGCACTGCTCACTTGGCATCTCATGTTCTTCAGCAGAACTAAAAGTTTTTCCCGTGTTTACTTCCATTTTAGCTGTGATTAGAAATCACTTCCAAAAAAATATTTATTAAGAGTCTATTTATCAAGAAATACCTACTAAGAATGCTCCCCTAAGAAAGTTATTCAGACGTGGTACTTCCTCCTTTTGAGTGCAATGGTGAGGGATGATCATTAGATGATATAAAGATTAAAGTGAGAGAAAGGAAGCTGTATATCATCCAGAATGACAGTAAAAATTAAAACCTTAGGGTTTGTCAGGCTCCCCCGTGTATTTGCTAATAAATATAACTGTGCTTTAGTTCCGTTCATCTTCTGATTTTACAGGCTTTGCAAATGTTTGTTTTCAGATTAATGTATAAATGTATGTGTAACTATGCATATGCTTAGCGTGGGGGCAGCCGGTGCTGTGCCCTGGCAGATATACAGATATGTAGAGATACATATAAACATTTGACCAATCCCCTAATAAACATTAAAATAAAATATACATGTCCTAGTGCATGAGTCTCCTCCTTCTCCTCCTCTTCTTCCTCCACCTCCTTCTCCTTCTTCTCCTCCTTCTTCTCCGCACAGTCTCTCCCCACCTCCCCCACCCCACTTCAAAGCTTGTGGTCCTTTCTCCATCCGTGTACTAAAAGGTTTCTTTGTGAGCCAGGCCATTTGTCCGTCATTGTTTGGGGCCCAAACGGTGGTAAAATACCCTGTCACCGATCTGGAGCACGGTGAATGGCAGCTTCTCTCCGGACAATTGGCGGCGGTGCCGAGAAATATTCCTGAGAGGATTATTTAACCTTTCAATTTAGGGGGCACAAAGCCCAGCTGATTAATGAACTTTCTGATGGGCGCCGATAAGCGGATCTATTTCTTTATTTCCTCCAAAAGTGATTCCTTCTCCTGTCCCATATTACTATAATCTTAAACATAAAATGTGGCAAATAGATTAAAAAACAGCACTAAAGAGTTTATCTGGCTAGCAAACTGAAGGAGCTAAATTAAAATTGGTAATGAAAGCAGTGGCTGAGCCCTCTATATGGTTTTTAAATGCGCTGTGTATTTTGAAGAGACTTATTCTCCAGCCTGCCTGGTAATGACTGCTTTGGGTGCGCAGTCCGGGTCCAGCTTCTGTTATCCCCCCAAAAAAATGAGTTGTGTTATCTGGATGACTGCAGACACATATGCATCCCCCTTTCTCACTGCATGGGCAGACAAGGTCGATAGCATTACAAGGTATTTGTGGCAGTGCTTGTTTCAGTTTTCAGAGCTGCCAGTTTTCAGCCAGATTTGAATTACAAAAGAAGAAGCTGGCATGAAAATTGAAAGGGTTTATCGGCTAGTCTGAAGCCTCATAGCACATTGCTTATTTATGCAGTCCATTTGCACCAGGAAATGTAAAAAGGAAATACATTTTAAAAATAAGGTCATAAAGACCCAGATATGTTTAAGATGGCAAATAAAATATAGATACCTATAATATCTTTCCAGGAAATGATTTCACTTAATGTTGCACATTACTTCAGAGGAGCATTTATGTTACTGTCATAAATTTGTGCATTTGTGTCACCATACAGATAGTCCTCAGGGATTAGGAACGAAGTGTTTGCTAAGTTACTTTAAAATTAAAATAGAAGGGGAGATAGGTTTGTAGTTTGAGAGCCACATCAGGAATAGTCGGAGTTTAATGCACCATCGTTTTTAAATAACATTTTGCATTCCCTGTAAAATTAGCCATGGACGGCTAGAGAAATGCCACCACCTTTGGAGAAAATTGGGATGCCTTTTAAACCATGAAGATTTTGAGGCATTCAGGGATTGTATTGTTGTTATCCTCACTATCTTGCATACATTCATTTTCTCTATGAACTTGAGGAGGTTTTGTCCGTTTCTTAGAGAAGACTTTTTGAATTAATATTTTAGGGTTTTCTCTTCTGCTTGTGAGAGTATTAAAAGATTGCATTCATTTATTTTAAATATATAATATTTTACATTTTGTCTCTTCCTTTAGCGTTTTCACACAGTCAATTGTAGATGCTATTTGCATCTCTTTAAAATGCATTGTAGAAATGTCTTATTTCTGTAGAAAGAGATCACTTCACAGTGCTCATACTGTGAACCGGGCAAGTTAAATTTCTTCCTCTGGGAAAGGTTTTGGTTTTGCAGACTGTACAATCAAAAAAATTAATTTCATTAACTGGTAATTTAATGTGTATCATGGCTTTAAAAAAAAAAAAAAGTAAAAAGAAAAAAGAAAAAAAAAGGTCCTGAAAGATGAGTGAGATCACTTTCTTTTTGTTTCACTGTGTTTTGGTGATGTCCAAATGTCATGAGCACATTTAGTAAAGTGTAATTTGTGGGAAGATGCTCAGGTGAGACCTCCACAACTCCTGTGGGAAGAGAAAGGGTTTATTAGATAGCTGAAAAAAAAAAACTCAGTGAAGAAATTATTTCATTTGTAATTGTTTGGAGTTTTGAAGGATTAAAAGTCAAAATACTAAATTTGTATGTTTCTTGTTTATTAGCATGCACCAAGCTCAGTGTGTTTCTTTCATGAATTTTCATAAGGATTTTTACTACGTAGCATGTGTGGCTTAATGATGCAATCACCTGATAGACTGGGAAGACTCCAAAGGAGACGTTCCGGTCTGTTGTGTACATAATACTTGTTTCAAAAATCTGCCTAATTAAGGAATTACCCAATGGAATGCAAGTCTACTGGGTGCATGACACGGTTAAAGAAAATAACAACAACAAAAACCCTGGGTATAATTACAATATTACATGAT